>JASCQY010000031.1:1855794-1865794 GCA_030264315.1 Sardinella tawilis
ACAAAGTGGTCAGGGGGCAAGATTTATTCATTCATTTATTTATTTATGTTTCAGACAAAAAAAACTCCCCAAACCATTCTCCTAATCCAGGTTTCACAAGTAGCAGCCTTCTCCATATTTCAGGCAGACAACTTAAGCCCAAAGTAAGCCAAACTGCCAAAGGTATTTGCTGGCACTGAGAAACACCATAAGCTTTAAACTCTATGTCCCCCACCATGAACAGCTGAACCGATACGCCAGCAGATATGGTCTTTATTTAACTTCTTCATGTTGCTCATGAACACATGTGGCTTGCCATCTTAGAAATAGTTCCACGCATGAAAGTGGTTTTAATGCATTAAGACCTTTTTTTCTAACATCTTTTAGGTCGGCCTATTCATAAATTACACTCTGCCATAGATACATTTTTCAAAATGTGACTAATTATCCATTTATTGACTCACTAATTTACTACTTGACTTTACTCTTTGAGTAAAAGCCAAGAGGCCAGAGGTTTTTTTTTTAATACAGGAGACATTTAATGATTATTGTGGCTCTGAACTTGACCTGCACATGGTGATAATTATATCATATAATTATGTAATTTTTTGTTGTTTAATGGTGTTTTTAAGGATCAAACCACGTACTCCTGGGCAAAAGTGCTGTACCCATCTAAGAAATGCAATCTTTCATCCGGCTTAATGGCTACCCATACAGCTATCAGCTGTAACAGCACACTAAAATCAGTGCCTGGGAATTGAAGTCTGCACAGCTCTCTCCCTCAAAGGCAGAGTAGGGTTGAAATGCAATACCAGAATACTGAACTTTTAGCCGTTTTTTTTTTTTTTCTTTTTCTTTTTCTTCTTCTTCTTCTTCCCTCCCTGAAAAAGATCTGTCAGATATGGAAGCAGCACACAAGGTCTATATGAGAGGTTTGGAATTTAGCTGGGAAATGCTGCTGGCAAAGAGGTGAGATAACTTAACGTGTTTCTCCTCTGATTGGGTTTCCAGGGAGTGCCCTGAAGAGAGGAGCAGTATGGGAAACAGAGTGGACGTCTGACAGAAGAGACCACAGGTTCCCGAGGAGAGAGGTGGGGACCGAGACAACGCTCACGACGACAAGGACGACAACACCGACGTGCAGTGTTCCCTCAGAGCCACGAGGCTGGATATATTATTCATGCCAGAGCCTGGAGTGAGAGAGCAGGATTCTGGGATAGCTGGAGGGCTGGGTGTTCGGAAGTGAGCGCTTCTGGATTTGAGCCTCCGGTACGTCAGCTCGCCATGGCTCAGCTTTAGATTGGGCCTCTATGCCAGGTTCAGTCTGCACAGGGGGAGAGGATCTGTTGTCGGCTCGCCCCATTCCGTCCCATCTAGGAGCCTCGGACCAACACAAAAGGGTCTAATTTCTGGGTCCAAGCTTTTGCTCTAGCGCATAAAAGGGATTCTGCATGCGCCGTTTGTTTTTTTCTTTATTATTCGCCGCCGAATTGCATGCAGGCCTCTGAGCAGGAAGCCTGAGGTTCGTCTCAGCACAGAGGAGCTTTCTTTATAGGTTTATCTACCATGGCAAAGCCTTTGATGGCATGAACTCTGGACACCACGGAACAACACAAAAGGTCAGCCGCACAAACAAGGATCAGTTCGGCAAATACTGACCGGGTCGGGATCTAACCTAAGAGACCCCTCAAACAACGCAGACAAACGGCTCCCAAAAGGAAGAAGAAAGAGGAGCTTAGGGGGCCTCATTGGATTGCCAGTGGCTGCAGAGGATTTGCTGGTTCTTTTAAATCAGGTATGACAAATATGAATGGCTATGCACCTCTCCGCTTGACTGACCACACCACAGTTTCTAATGAGAAAAGCAGGAAGAGGGGTCACGACAGCGGCGCATAATTAAAGTCATAAATCAGTATTAGACTAATTAAACAGAATAGCACACTTCAATAGACACAGAAAAAAGAGAAACCAAAGTAGTCCACATGTTGTGTTGTGTAGTATTAACAGCAAAAAGACAGTGGGAAAGACTTGCTGCTGCCTGGGCTATTTCTTCTTTATTCTTTTGCTGTGGTTTGTTTACTGCTTTAGGTGTCAGCCGTAACGATGCAAGATAATCGATTCAAGTAATTCCACGAGTAAATGTCTTGAATGTATTCAGGAGATTACATTTAAATTGAGAAACTATTTTACATGTGATTAGAACCAAAATTCCTCACAGTTCAAACAAAGCAGAAAATCAATAGCTTACACACCTTTTACCTCCATCAGTATTCATGGAGAAAATGTTTATCTCCTCCTCTCCTCTCCGCACCTTCTGAGGGAGGGAAAGCCTAATCTGAAATGCCCCACCACGGATGCAAATCCGGGAGAGAAGCCGGGTGAAAGAGCAGGAGGTTTTTACAACAGTTAATCAACAAGGCCTGACTTGTTCACCCGTGCAGTCTGCTACCATGAAAGGCAGCCTTGAAACACACAGTCTCACTGAGGAAATGTGTAAAACAACTAGGTCCTACTCCTACTACTATTATATTACTGCAGCCTGTGAGGAGGAGAAGAGAAGAGAAAAAACAACAATACACAGGCACTCAAGTCTCAATGCAAAGGGTTTCAACATTCTTGCCCTGAACGTGTAGACTATTTATTTCATTAGTACCTCTTTTTTTCCCTAAAAATACTTTAATGAAAATATTAAATCACCACAGGCAGGCATGCATTTGTACTTTTTAATTTGTTTTCTAGTGTGACAATATCAGTGGCCACTTTTGATTAATTTAACAGGAAACATGGTGTCTTAAATTGCATCATTTAGAAAGAAAAGGTGCTTGAGGCTGCATTCATACAAGCAGTAATTATTAGAGCATGATTGTGCTTTTCCTCAAAAGGCCTTGTGCATTAAATTTGCTGTTCTGTTTTTTTTCCCCTTTCCTCCAGGGGATTTTGGCATATTCGCTCTACTCAACAGACGACTCTCAAGATGGTGTGCCAGAACAGATTCAGATTACTCCTTGCCTTCCTCATCCAAGCTGGATTATTCTTATGTATGGCCAGTCCGCTGGTCTCCTCTGCCTGTCCCAACCAGTGCCGCTGTGATGGCACATTCATCTACTGCAACGACCGAGAGCTGACCTCTATCCCAAGCGGAATACCGGAGGACGCCACAGTCCTGTTCTTGCAGAACAACCGCATCAAGAGCGCGGGGATTCCCTCGGACCTGCGCAGGCTGGTCAACGTGGAGAAGATTTATCTGTACTGCAACAACCTGGACGAGTTCCCGACCAACCTGCCTTTGAACGTGAAGGAGCTTCACCTTCAGGAGAACAACATTCGCATGATCACCCACTCCTCTCTGGCTCAGATCCCATTCATCGAGGAACTACACCTGGATGACAACTCTGTGTCGGCAGTCAGTATCGAGGAGGGGGCGTTCAGGGACAGCAACCACTTGCGGCTGCTTTTCCTGTCACGCAACCATCTGAGCACCATTCCCTCCGGCCTTCCGATGACCATCGAGGAGCTGCGCTTTGATGACAACCGTATCTCCTCCATTTCAGAGCAGTCGCTGCAGGACCTCATCAACCTTAAGCGACTGGTGCTCGACGGGAACCTGCTCAACAACCGGGGCATTGGGGAGATGGCGTTCGTCAACCTCATCAACTTGACAGAGCTCTCGCTGGTGCGCAACTCTTTGACTTCGCCGCCAGCCAACCTGCCTGGCACCAGTCTTGAGAAGCTGCAGTTGCAGGACAACCACATCAACCGGGTGCCATCAGGGGCCTTTGCTTTCTTGAGGCAGCTCTATCGCTTGGATCTGTCAGGCAACAACCTGAGCAGTCTGCCGCTGGGTGTCTTCGAAGACCTGGATAACCTCACCCAGCTGCTACTGCGGAACAACCCTTGGTACTGCAACTGCCACATGAAGTGGGTTCGTGATTGGTTACGCACCCTACCCTCAAAGGTCAACGTGCGGGGCTTTATGTGCCAGGGTCCGGACAAGGTGAAAGGCATGGCTATCAAAGATCTTTCCACAGAACTATTTGACTGCACAGACGAGGATGTACCGTCCATCTACGAAACCACGACAGTATCAAACACGCTTCCCCCCTCCAAGCCACAATGGCCCTCTTATGTGACTAAAAGACCTGTGGTCAAACAGCCAGATATAAGCAAAAACTTCCGTAGCACCACGCCGTCTGGTCGAAAGATCATCACTATCAATGTCAAGTCCAGCAGTGCAGAGACCGTCCACATTTCCTGGAGGGTGTCCCAGCCCATGACTGCTCTGCGGCTCAGCTGGCTGAAGCTGGGACACAGCCCCGCCTTTGGGTCCATCACGGAGACTATAGTGCAAGGGGAGAGAACGGAGTATCTCCTCACTGCTCTTGAGCCCGAGTCCGCCTATCGGATATGCATGGTTCCCATGGAGACAAGTAACATTTACCTGTCGGATGAGGCACCCGTTTGCATAGAGACAGAGACCAGCTCCCTGAAAGCGTACAACCCCACCACCACCTTGAACAGGGAACAAGAGAAGGAGCCTTACAAAAATTCAAGTCTGCCTTTAGCTGCTATTATTGGAGGGGCCGTGGCACTTTTGGCCATCATCATGTTGGCGCTGGTGTGCTGGTATGTGCACCGGAATGGCTCTTTGTTCTCCAGAAATTGCACATACAACAAAGGCCGGCGGAGGAAGGATGACTACGCTGAGGCCGGAACAAAGAAGGACAATTCCATCCTGGAGATTAGGGAGGCATCTTTTCAGATGATTCCGATAAATCACATGCCGGTGTCCAAGGAGGAGTTTGTGATACACACTATTTTCCCTCCCAATGGCTTAAGCCTGTACAAAAGTCCGCCCAGCGACATGAAGAACACCATGAACAACAGGAGCTATAGAGACAGTGGAATTCCAGATTCAGACCATTCTCACTCATGATACTACACACAGACTTGAAACGAAACAAACGAAAAAAAGACATTCGATCATGAATGAGTGACTTGAGAAATAGTTGGTCTTTTGCAACACACTGGATCTAAAGAGACTGAGAAAGCAATGTTCTGTACATTTGCCATATAATTTATATTTAAGGACAATTTATTAAAAGACAAATGTTCAAATTGCAGGCCGTCACTGAGCTGACAGTGAATGCAGTCACAAACTGCAATTCTATATTTTAGAGATTTGTAGTAATTTGTACTGTATTTCCTTTGCTTAAGGTTTCTGACCAATTAAAAAAACTTTGTGTTCTACTGAAATATGATGACTTGTCAACTGTGAAAGTGGGTTTTCATTGCTGTGTTGAACAATCAGATTTTAGAGAACTTGTAGTATAAAGCACAGGTCATTCTTTTTGCTATGTTTCTGTCAGAAAAAAAAGAAAAATGGAAAAGGCAAAAACAAGAATACCTTGGAAAAATAGGGCACAGCTGACTAAATATATGGAGGGAATTCGGCCATTTTGTCTTGCCTAGGGAAGAGCACAGCGTATATACTACAGTGTCATGGCAACACAGGGCTTGTGCCTGGAATCCTAGTTAAAGAGTTAACCAAGGAGGAGTAGTGTCAGACTATATTTCTCTGCTTTGTTTTGCTTGTGGAGATAGATTACTCCCAGTAGTCGGAGACATGTAGACCCACAGCACAGTGTTCCCTGGACTGAAACTCCTGTGTCTTCAGTGTTACTGAATGAGTCACAGCATGGGAGACATTTAAGCACACAGAGATCTTCACACGATCTAGTGAAACCAGGGCACACAAGGTGACACAGGAGACAACAAATCTAAGTTGTTCAAGTCAACAAGGGAAAACAACATCAGAGCTTTCAGTACAGTGTTCCATACATAAATGTCAACATCGCCCTTCAAAAGTAATATATCCTGGGCAGTAAAAAAAATGATATGGTAAGAATTACATTTTGGCTTTTTTGGAATACAAAGTGTCGGCTATTTTTTGTTCTTTTAATAATAAATATTATTTGTATTTTTTCCAATTTAAGCCACTTTTATGTTGCCACGATTTTGTTGTTCTTTACAACTTAAGACCAAAGTGCATTGTATGCCCTTTGGCCTGTCTTGTATGTGCCTTGATCCAATGCTTAATGTATTTAGCTTTTTGAAAGAATAAATCAGTGACTTAACTTTTTTTCATACACACTTGAATATGATAAAATATTGGTCATATTGCAAAATAAAAGTGGATAAAAATAAAACACATGGTCTCTGTTCACACAACACAGTCAGGCACCACACTTTATAAACCCAAGTAAATCCTTCTCTCTCTCTCTCCATCTCTCTCTCTCTCTCTCTCTCTCTCTCTTCCTCCCATCACAACACTATGACACTTCAGCGCAGGGAGTCTGCTCTATAGAGCAGCATCCGCTTGGGGCTTAGAGTGATCTTTTGTTCGGCTTAGCCATGTATGACTTATCTGTTTGGCCAGAGTGGGGAAATATCAGTGCGACTGACTGTCTGCGGCAGCTAAATTAGCCCTGTGGAGGAATGAGAGGCGCGGGTGAGATGCGGTGAGATGCGGCACACAGCCACAGGGGGAGATGTATCTAATGACTAGCTACCATACGGAGGGTGGCACGGGCCCTGCTGGGGCTGCCTGTCAGCAGGCCGCGTTTGGCCGTAAACACAGAGACAGCTCCAGGCCCCTGGCGGAAAGACATTGTTGCCTTTCATTTATGCATGGCCCACACACGCGTGCACACACACACACACACACTCACACACACACACAGAGGCTCACACTCAGACAGACACCCACTGAGGCAGGAGCACACATAAATCAAACACACACACACACACAAACACACACAGATACAGACACAGACACACAGACAAACATGAATAGATGTTTACCAAGATAAGGCACTAGAAATACCCGAGACACATGCAAACACTCTCATTGCGTCAGTGCGCCCCCACGCTTGCACACGCACGCGGTCTCAAACACACACACAGAGCACACTCACCCAACTTTAATTACAGTACGGGGGAGAGGTTAAGAGCAGCAGGCACGATCCAAACCTTAAGTGTACACAGACCGTCCTTTTGTACTAAATATATCAGTACACATCAGCAGTGAGAGAAAGCACAGGCTTTTGCTCTGCTCTTAGCTTTTGATTAATAGAATCGTGTCCCAAACAAGGCGACTGTTGATATTTCACTTCCATAAAAAACTGCTGTCATTTCTGCATTCTGTCTGACTGTGGTTTTAGCTTCATACGAGCCACCAGTGCTGTAACAACAACACGGACCAAAGAAAGGGCTTTGTCTTTCAACGGCTCAGCCAATCACCCGTTGCTCAGAGACAACAGAATTCTCGTCGCATTCTAATTCCGCTGCTTTCCCCGTCTCTAAAGCCACAAATCTGAAACCACCTACGAGAGCATGTTTCCCAGCAAAGTTACCAAACTGAAAATGTTTTGTTGCCAATGTATCTGCTTACTGTGGTTTGTGATTGTGGAGACCGAGTTATCCTTGAAAAAAACAATGTTTGGTTACTGGCAGATAAAGAGCCATTTAAGAGCACATAACTGGACTGCTGTCACAACACAGACACAGGGTCAGTTCTCAAACTCTTCTGGACAACTGAGCTAAGTGCCACAAAAATATATTTCTGTAACATTTGGTTTGTGTTTAAGGACAGGGTAATGTTTTTATTCCCTACATCTGATTGTAAAGCATGCGTTTAATGATACATTTCAGTCCAATTCTGTGGAAAATAGCAGAATCCTACCATAGGTCTGTCCTGTTTTCCTGAACCCAATACAGATAAGGGACTAAAAACAGCCTTCTTGGCAAAATCCGTAATGCCCCTGGCTTAGACATTTGGAGCAATCTTTAATCTTGACATTGTTTTGCATTTGTCATACACGCACGCCTGGACTTCAAGCATCAAGCTCTTCTGTACAGATGAGATCACCTCAATTTCATTAGCTAGGAGCTCTGCCTCTTACCAGAATGTATGTGTGTGTGTGTGAGTGTGTGTGTGTGTCCATTATTGATGGTTTTTCTGCTCTAAGTAAATTACTCCCTGGTCTCTCTAATGACTTCTGAGCATTTCACCACTTACAACACACACACACACACACACACACACACACACACACTTACAACAGAGACCCACCACAGTTTTCACACAAACACGGATTTTCTTTACGTTGAGTTCAGGGCTGTCCACATAAGGGATAAAATATCATTTTATACTAGTGTATATATACTTTTTTTTATTATTTTTTTTTTTCTGGTAAAGTTTATGATAGATCATACAACCTGCTTTTGAACTAACAGACTTTACCTGGTGACAGATGTAGACAGAGGGAAAAAAAGCACTTACTGGATGACCTCATGTGACCCCATCGCCCCTTTGACCTCTTTGTTGATACACTGCCCGGTCATCCACAATCTTTTTCAGGACCCAGAGAAATCATTTACTGATGCTGATGCTACCTAGCTTTTTTCCTCATGAAAGCATGACCATTGAAAGGCCTGTCCCCAGCAAAACCCCACTGCAACTATAGATCCACCCAGCAGTGAAAGACTGGCAGGAGGGCAAGGCCATACATTACGGCTGAAGTTTATAAACCACTAGCCAAGACCTCCATTTGACCACTGATAATTTGACCTCCGGTGACCTCTGCTCAATAGAGAGCCTGATCATGGCAACAGAAGCCTATGAGACTAATCGCGGGTCACCCAGGACAGTTGAAAGCAGGGTCATGGAAGAAATGTGAAAAATGAACTTCACAAGCCATGGTGGAGATCCGTACTCTGCCACTCTGCCAGATGGAGAAAGATTTATTGATACTGGAACAATAAAACGTTTTAACAAATGGTTAGCGCCATCTCAGCGTGTGAATAGGCCTTATTAATGAGGCCAGGTGTCGATAGACCTCCTATGGTGTAAGGACTGTTTAAGGCTGATGGGCCGATGACACAAGAGGGACTATTTAACATTTTTAAGCCATCACGAGTGAAATAAAATGCGGACTCCATAGGAGGGCAAAAGATTAAAAGCAAAGGAAGCATATGTCCATGATTTAGCCAAAAACTTTGATAAATGGATATTGAATCACGCCAAATCTATTCAAGCATTTTTAAAACATTAGTATTTTCTAGAGAATCATAAGTGATTTTTTTTTCATTACAGTGAGGACCACTCTTGACTAGAAAAAAAAAACACAATAGATAATAGTGCTGTTACGCAACATTTAAATTCAGCGGTATGGGAGGCAAATCAACCGCCAATCTTTACATATACTTTTTACATCTGATGATGTATACACTGAGGATCCATTCCAAAACTGTTCCTCTAAAATGTCTGTGTGTGTGAATGTGTGTGTGTGTGTGTGTGTGTGTGTGTGTTCATTCCCACTCGGCAAATCCCTGTGTTTACTTAGACCCATTTCCCAGAGCACAACACAGGCTTTCCAAAATAAAATAGCGAAAACTCCAGCTAATGAGCCATTTGCCTTCCCTAGCTAGCTTGTATCGTGTCCAAGACATCTTGCACATCAAAGACCGACCCTCTCATTTAACGTCTGCTAAGAATGGAGCGGAACTGAGGTCAGAAGCCGAGCCCAGAGCCGCCACGCGCCCTCCCACTACGAATGCCGCCCTGCCAAACTCCTCGTCCGCAAAGTGTACAGAGCACATATGTCACACACTACAGTGAAAGCGTATGCGTGTGTCCAAGTCAGTGTGTGTTTATCTTCACACGCTTGCGTGTGTGTTGGGTGTGTGTTTGTGGGCCAGTGTGTGTGTGTGTGTGTAGGTGGGGAAAAGTTCATGGGTCAGTGACAAAGACGCTAAACAGAAGGCTTTGCTTTGCTTTTTTTTTTTTTTTCTGGAAGCTTCCTCCCTGGGCTGCATCCATCACCTGAGGCTGTGTCTGCTCCCACATCTGCCCCTGAGCTCCAGGCACCCATCTCCCACCCATGAAGGCGCACAGAACATAAACACACGCTACACTCCAAATGGGCAGAAAAGGATACATGGCGACAGAAAAGGATACATG
>JASCQY010000031.1:1878887-1886375 GCA_030264315.1 Sardinella tawilis
CGTTAGTTTTGGCCAGCGGAAAGTTGCCTTGTCTCACGAATCGCAGTCGCATTAAGGCCCTTAGGCCCACACTGGGACCAGTATCACACATCATAAATTCTCTAATATTAATTAGCTTCTGTAATTCGGGCATTTCCCTCTGCTTTAACTGACACCTGCCACATAAAATCCATGAGAGCCTAAATTCAGAGCAGGAACAGGAAGTGCACTGATTTGTGGGGGGTCGCCAGAGCTTGAGGAATGTTGCGGAGACTGATTTTAACTCTGAGGAAGCGAAGGAGTTGTGCTCTGGTATCGGGAGATAAAAACCGAGGCAGCTGGCTCGCCGCACTTCAGCAGGCTGTGCCTTTCCCGAAAGCTGACCATGCACAGGACCCGTTTTGGGGGGTTTGGTTCCGTCATGTGTGGTGGGATCGCCTTCGAGTAGTCTTGGGGTTAGCCTTTCAGCCAAGCCTCAGGATACGTGTCGAACAAGCAACTTTTGTTCGCCCATGTCCACTCCATCGCAGGCAAACGGGGCCGGCGAGCGCAGGATAAATTACCCGGTGTGTTTTGAGCTGAGAGACAGGGGGCCGGGGGCAGAGAGGTGGGCCAAAACGCAAGAGAAGCCGGCGTTCACCTCCAGGGCGAGCACTCAGATTAATGTGCTGCTAATGGAGGAGCTACCCACCCACACAACCCGTCCCCTGACACACACACACACACACACACACACACACACATACCAATAGACATGACCTCAAGGGGAGCAGAAGGGAGTCTTGGACAAGAAAAAAAAACATCCAGCCGTCTTGGGCAGTCGGCCACAAAAATGATACAGATTTGATTTTAATGTGTTATGGGGGCTTTCTTCCTAAGGGGAAAGGGAAGGGAAAAGTATAACCTGTAGTCTACATAAACGATGAAGTGCGGCACTCGCTTGACAAGAGGTGGCGAGATTGAGAGCTACACTCAGGCCTCCGCCATTAAGGCAGCCAAACAGAGAGCAGGGTCATCTGAAGTATGAGAGCGCCTGTCGACTCGGGTCTCTACCTTTTTGACACGATAATTACACAGCTAGCATGGCTGGCTTGGACGACTTTCAAGACAGGATTTACTGATAAGACATAAAACAAGTCAGAAGAGTGATCCAAAAAGCCCAGCAGAAACATTCGTCATTTCTCTCAACGTGGATTACCCGGCTAGTGCCATCAGGAATGCCTTGTACCATTTGAACATTTCCGTACCAGCATCTCCTCACGCGTGCTTTGCAAACAGGAACCCATGGTTAGATTCCTTGGAGCAACCTGTTTGCACCATTGACTGTATAAACTTAGTTTGCACACATACATACATCCTCTCTGGGCATAAAGAATAGGGTCTGTCAATTTTGCCCAGTCCTGAACGTAACGGGCTGAACACATGCAGCCCTATCACAATACATCTGGCTCTATTTCAATGTTCAGGCCCATTGGGAAGCACTTGGGCTGCCCAGTGAAAGAATTTTAATGACCACAAAAATGTAACAAGGAAAATTACCTTAATGAAACACAAGGTCAGAAGAATTATTCAATTCATTGATAGTCCTCATTGTCTAATGCCTCTCTATCTGGTGAAGGTGAAGCTTTGATCAACTCGTTCTGCTCTACACTCAAGATTTCAGATAGCTATTTATTTCTGTATCAACGAGATGTGTTTTAATTAAGCCAAACGTAACATGTCCAACAGCACAAAATGAGAAACCGATTTAATGAGAAACAAACACTCTGAATCAGACACAGTGGTGAGAAGAGGAGCAGTCTACTTATCCCCTACTTAACTAGTCACGCGAAGCACAACCACAAACACAGCCATGATGACACACGCATAAAGACAGAGTGGAGGACTGGGGGGGGGCATGCATACCTTTACCATTAATGATGTGTTCAAGACAAAATGGTTGAAGTGGTCCCTCAACTACATATCTGGTCAAGCACTCTCAACAAGCGCAGCAATGCTAAAATAGTTTACCGAGAGAGCACACCACCACAGGGGACTTACAGTAAGCAGCAGTTTATACTTGACAGTCAATACCAAACTGCTGCTTGCTATTTGAGAAGGAATGCAAAAAAATGAACCACAGGGGAAGTAGATTTTTAAGTGTTCACATAGGTGTGTGTGTGTGTGTATGTGTGAGTGAGAGTGAGAGGTGAGTGTGTGTGTGTGTGTGTGTGTGTGTGTGTGTGTATATATGTATGTGTGTGTGTGTGTGTGTGTGTGTGTGTGTGTGTGATAGAGATGTATGTAAATACAGGAGGATGGAGGGTGCAACAAGACCCGTAAAAAGATTAACAGAAATTGACTGCCGCACATTTTTCTTCACTTGTTTTCTTCTCTGTGTGTGTGTGTGTGTGTGTGTGTCATGTTGTGAAAGATACAAGTGCGAGCGCTGGCAAGGGAAGGCTGTATGGCAAGGCCTCTCCAACATGGCAGATCTGAGTGAACCCAACCCACGCCCAGGCAGCTAGCGCTAGCAGGAGCGCTCAGCAAAGCTGCGCAACACAACCCAACACAACCCAGCTCGGCTCAGCCCAGCGCTGCGAAGGCAAAGGCAAACCCACAGCCACAGGCACGTTTCCTTCGCTCTCGCACTGTCAATTTATGCAGACACTTCAAGCGCTCACTGCCGGCGCTCCAGTGGGTATAGGCGAGAGCATTGGCACATTACTCCCGCAAAGCAGGTAGTGCTGATTTATCAGCGGAACAGCCGAGGTTTTCGGCACGCCGGGCCGTCGGGACCAGCCTTCGTTCCCTGGAGGCCGAGAGAGGCAGGGATGTCGCATAAAGGACCGCCATTCATACACAGCTGTCAGAATAGCAAATTCCCTTGTGTCGACCAAAACATTTTTAATCATTTGCTTTTGTTGTCTACTTTTTTTTTTTTTATTTAGTCCCCCCGCACCCACCGCTTCACGCTTTTGAAGATGTTTTCTTCCCCATGCCAAGGCTGACAGCATATGGGACGACACCAGAGCAGGAGAAGCATTTATCACCATTTGTTGGGTAGAGTTCGTTTCAGCGACAGGCTATCTGCCGTTGGCAGTGGGAAAGCCAATGCTTTGCACAGCTACAAAGGAACGATCGTGTAGAGCCCCTGTCTCTTGCACATTCTACTGTCAAGTATCATTTTAACAACATGGTGACCAGAAATAAATAAAAAAAATGAATAAATAAATAAATAAATAAATAAATAAGCACCAAGAACATTTCTCAAAAGTAGGTCTGAAAATCCAATAGAAGCAAATCTTCACGCCTGTAACATTCCTATTCAAGCTTGGCTGACATTCCAATGATAATACCTCCATTATGCAACCTCACAGACCTCAAGATGTAGACCTGTGACTTACACTGGGCGAACGTTAACAACGTCATGCTGCTTTGAGGCCTACTGAGGTCTAATGAAGGGAAGCTATTGACCTTGGCTTTGTGAAAACATCACTGAACAGTACCACACAACGTAAAGCGTACCATATCCCTATGAGATGCGATATCGTGGAGTTTAGCCATTTGCTTGTGTTCTCTTGTGAGTCATGGCGCACAAAGACCCTGTGCCTCGGCTCGACGAACAACCATGCCGCTTCTTTTAAAGGAAATTAAATGAGAACTGCTGTGCATAATGGCTCCCTTGGGGATTATTTAAGACAGGAGGCCAACAGAGAAAATGCCATCCGCCTCCTGAAAGAGGTTGATTCATACTCTAAAGGCATATTCAAGAGTATACTGGACAAAGGAAGGAAACTTTCTGTCTTTCTCTCCCTTTCTTTTGCAGACAAAACCCACTGATAAGAATCTTTTGAAAATGAACCATAATCACGCGCTGCCTACTCACTGAGTGGGACCGAAGTAAGAAAGAAAGTACACCATCATCACGTGCACTTACTAGACACTTACCGAAACAGAAAATTTTATGCCTTCAAAGATAGCACATCGTGATGGGCTTTGAAAAATGAAGTGTCAAAACATCTTTTTTTCCCCATTTCTGCCCTTTTTTTTTTACTTCTCTGTTTTTCTTGATTTGGTTTAATATTTCTTGTTTTGCTGAATGATTCCGATCCTGAAATGTACTCTCAGGAATTTCACAGCCATATGTCACAGTCTTCTGACAAATGAGAAAACAAACAAACGATATAAACAAACAAAACAGCCACTCCACAGCACCAACGCAGACTACAAAGCTATGGAATAGGCACAGATGTGAGCAGTCAACTGTAAACGCCATTTTTCCCTCCTAAACGAAGACACCACAACCACAAGTAACCATCGGTTTTATACATTCACACCAAAAGAATCTAGCTACAACAAAGGTTGCTTTGTAGACTGTGAACTGTTTCCCCTCCCTGCGTGATTGGTGTTTACATTCTGCATGGGACCCAAAACAACAACGTGAGAGTGTTCAAAGCCACTGATGAGGCCACCGCAAGAGTCACAGCTAAGTAAATTAACCTTGACTGTCTGCCCATTTGCATTCTGCTACGTAAGCAGCGGAGGCCGGCCGGGCCAACCGGGCCTGGCCCAAAATCACTACTGTATTCGCAAGGCGCGGAAAAGCCGATTAACAGCGAGCGCTGTTCTGATAACCCGACGGGCAGCCTTGTTATCTCCGTGCGGCAACACCAATCCCAGAGCGTAGCCTCGGGAATCCCGGCGACCCGATGCCGCTTGAGGCCAGCCAATCAAAGACAGGCAGGGGATCTCATATGGTCACGGAGTGCAGGCTGGCAGGAAGTAAGGATGCTGATGTAGAGAGAAAGAAAGTGAGAGAGAGACAGAGAGGAGAGAGAGCACACTGTGTGACTGAAAAGAGGGCAGTACAGGGGAGCCTATTCATCTTCAGGTGTTTATTACTACAAAAGGAGTGTGTGTGTGTGTGTGTGTGTGTGTGATGTGGAAGAGGTCTCAGAGATGCAACCTCTCTCTCTCTCTCCCTCATCCTGTGCAACCCGTTTGCACTGTCAGCACACACACACACACACAGACACACACACACACACACACCTATACATGATACAAACTCACACCATGAAGGTGCTGACTGCAGCCTTGTCTCTGTCCATTAAGCACCAATTTGAGGGGCCGGTCTCCTTGAGCGCGCGCGGCATTGACTTTGAGAGTGCATACATTAATAAGGCCGTAGCTGCAGGGATTTCGCTTCTTCCTCCTGGCCTTCTGCTAATCGCACAGGTGTAATTAAACAAGATGATTCATCTCCTGAGGGATGCGGACCTCCGCAGCCAATAACAAACACAGGTCAGGCCACTTGGCCCACCAGCACCAGCCAATGCCATGAACCTGCCTTCCCCCGCACAAACCAGCGAGCGAGCGAGCGAGCTAGCGCTTGTTCAATGTCACACTCATTTGTGGGGCGGCTGTGTTGGCAGCTCAATCAGGCATGGCCCCAGACACTTAGCGAACAAGCGGGGACTGTGATCATTTGAAAAGCAGGCAGTTAGCTTGCCTTGTGAATTAGCATTTTACAGTCGAGACATTAGGAAAGTGGAGTCGGAGAGTCCCCAGCCGTGAGAGCCACGTATGAGTTTTGTTTTGTTTTTTTCCCCCAAAAAAAAGCCTCTGCAGGAACTAGAGCAATGGCATGTCGTTAGTTTACTCTCCCAAAAGTCAACAGCTTAGCTTAGCTTAGCTTAGATGTAGCAATAGATTAGCTCTATACAATTAAGAGGGGAGGCTTCAGACAGAAGATTGAAAGTCATGAACTGGCCTTTCATTAGCCGAGCAGAAGCCAGGTGGACGAGAGGCGTTCAAGCCCATCCAGCCCCTGTGCTTTCCTCTATACACACTTGCCAGCGAAATATTACTGTTTGCAAGCACATATGGAAAAAATATGACTGCGATTCGATGGCGGAACATTTGGAGATGGTTTATAATCATCGCCATGCCGGAGTTGAAAGGGGCCCAAGCTGCCTGCATGTGTACACACGCCAAAAGCGCTAATGATTTTCTGAAGCGAAATGAAGTCGCCACTGATTTCTGACTGATTAATACCTGACTGAGGAAGGGAAACATGCAACACTCAGTCTGTCTGAGCATCTGATCAAAAGCCAGAGCTTTATCCGACAAGACTGCGTGCTACATTATCAAGTTGCTCTTTTAGGACAACAAATAAGCCGTATGTTGTTTGCAAGACCGTACCATTTTTTAGCTTTTTTTTTTTTTTTTTTTTCCTCCTGATGACAAATATCCCTCATGTTTTTTTTACAAGAAGTGCACAGAGTTTGTGCTTGCAGGCGCATTCGAATCACGGTGTTAACTGGTGAAAATGGAGGAGTTAAGGAAGGAAAGAACAGACAGCTCTGAACTGACTCGAAAGATGAGAAGCCACAGGCTTAGTCACTCGAGAGCACCAACACTCGCACAGACACGTACATTTGACACACACACACACACTTTCGTTGGAGGAGGTCATGGCCGACAGCCACAAACCTCACTTCAGCGCATCATCATGGTCAGCATGAATCCGAAGAGACTTGCCTGCAGAGTTCAGTAAACAACATTTCTCAAGGACCAAGCTTACTCAGTGCCAGTGACACAGTGTTTTGGTAGGAGTGCACACACACACACAGTGTGCGTGTGAGCGAGTGTTCATGTATGTGTGTGTGTGTGTGTGTGTGTGTGTGTGTGTGTGTGTGAGAGATCTTGTGTGGCTGTCATTATGCATGAGTTCTGTCTGCATTTTAATGACTTTTCTTGCATAAAAAATACACACAAGGATATGTATATTTGCATTTGCCGGATTCTTGCACAGTGTGGGTGTGTGAGTACACATGTACGTGTGTGTATGTGTGTGCGTGCACACGTGTGTGTGTGTGTGTGTGTGTGTGTGTGTGTGTCCTTATCTCTGCTTTCTCCGCACGTCTGTCTCCTTTCCAAATGAGCATTTGATGGGCTGGACCCGGCCAACAGTAAGTAAGCGCACAGTAAGGAGAGAGCGAGACAAACATTTCCCGACTGGCCGCTGCTATTCAGAGCTTTCATTAAGTACTTACACAGAGCAGTCTGGGAGGGCCTCTCCTGGTCTCCATGGCAGTCTGGAGCTAATCAAATTCACCGGCTGCCTCAGAAGCTAGCCCTGGCCCCCATTATCATTAATCTGTATAGCCATCTCATCGGCACTGTGGTTAACGAACAATGTTAGGGCTCGAAAATTCAATTTACTCCAGTTAGCAATTGGATTGGTGATCAATTGAAGCGGCACACGGAGATGAGGGATTGTCAAAGAGAGGCCCAGTATTGTTCCATTATCGGAATGCTCAGACGAGCCTTCAGAATCCCATTAATACAGCCGGCGGTGGTGGTGCAGCGGCCGCGTTGCATTATGGGTAGCGGGCTCTTTAATCTGCCTCTGCCAGTGCTCTTCATCACACAGGGGTGAGCGGGAGAGGCTGAGAAGGAGGAGGAGGAGGAGGATGGGGGGGGGGGGGGGGGTTGGGGGTGTTGGTGGGGTTGGTGATTTTG
>JASCQY010000031.1:1894652-1911948 GCA_030264315.1 Sardinella tawilis
TCTCTGTCTCTGTCTCTGTCTCTGTCTCTGTCTCTGTCTCTGTCTCTGTCTCTGTCTCTGTCTCTGTCTCTGTCTCTCTTTCCAACGCTGAAACAGACCCACACTAATGTGAGAAAAACCCTCTTCTCTCTTCTTCTCTCCATCTCGGCTGAGAACCTGCCCGTCAGGCCTTGAGAAACACACAGGAGGGGAGTAAACAAACCCCACCGTCCTCCGCAACACTCGCGCCGCACCCCATCACCACCCACACCCAACCAAACACCCACTCGCTCACAACCACCACCACCACTACCACTACCACTCCCAAAGGGTAGTGTTTCAGCACTGGATTGGGGGGTGGGGGGTGGGGGTGGGGGTGATGACTGAGAGGAATTCTATGGCAGGTTCTGAAGGCTTGATCTTGCTCGGTCTCAGCCAAGAGAGAGATATTGCCAGATATCAGCGCTAGCTCTCCATGTCAACACGAACAGAAACAACCATTGTTGGGGGAGTTAGAGGAGGAGGAAGAGGAGGAGGAGGAGGAAGGAGTCGAGGAGGAGGAGTTGGAGGAAGAGGAAGAGGAGGGAAAGGCGAAGCAGAATAAGTTCAAACAGGGGTACAGCGCTGTGTCTGTCTGTCTGTCTTTCTTTCTCTTCGCTTCAGACGGGGCATATTTTTAGAAGCTTCCATTTCCCCCCTACTTAAGCGAGCTGCACGTTCAGCGGCACAGAGAGAGCAAAGACGAAAAGGAGAGTCACAGGCTGAAGTCACAGGCTGTTCTCGTCCAGCGCTTAAGAATCTCGGGCACCGGAGTGTGCAGATGGTGTGCGGGCCTGGTACACACATGCTGGATGCGCTGGGTGCCATACTGGACCGCAATGGATCCTGCCAAGAGACGGCTAGGGGAAAAAAAAAAAACCCTGTTCCTCAAGAGTCTGCCCCAGAAAATCTGCTTTTCAGAGACAAAGAAAAGCAAAGAGAGGAGGGGGGGGGGGGTTACACTTGGCCATACTGCGGAGACAATAAGCCTCAGATCCTATTTTCCAAAGTAGGCAGACTGCCTATCAGGAATCTATCATGCATGGTAGGACGAAGGCTAATCCACATCGGCGCTAGACAGCCAATGGGGTTGGCCAACCACTGGGTCTAGTGGGCTGGCCATAGGAACTGGCCCCAAGGTGGAGGCCTCCACCATGCTCTGCTAACCAATAGCAAAAAGGAAGGAGACAAGTGAAGGCAGTTTGCTCAAAATTTAGATCCTTACACATTCGAATGAAGACAATTACTTGGATATCTCATATAGGACATAACAATTGGAATAGGTCTATTCTATAGGAATAACCATTATGGGGAGTAGCTAACTGGGTCAAGCATGAACTGGAAGGTACATCAAGTATCAAGACATCTCTCCAACAGTCACAACAAAAGACAGGGAAAGATTTTAATAATTAAGTGAAAATATACTGCCATTCTGTTCCTGTTCATTAAACGCTTCACCTATTAAAGGCTCTCATAAATCACACATTGTATTACGAAGGGGAATGTAACCACATGTTAAAGCAAGGTAAAACGTGCTACAAATCACTGTCACGTGTAATAAGCTAGACAGAGCAAAACCTGTAGCCTACAGGCCTGGGTACATGATTTTTGTTGAACACAACACTTGCCCCCTTTCGGCTAATCTCCAGGATCTGTCAAAAACAGTTGAGTCGGCCTCTTTTAATTCTCGTCTGTGCCCCCATCCCCAGCATTTCTTTCACCATAAGTTTCTGTCTTCTTTGTGTCAAGTTACATACAGGCTACATTCATGGTACCTGTCCCAAAGCCACCCCTGTTAAAGTCGGCTGCTCTGTTCCGCTCCAAAGACTCTCTGAGGCAGTCCAATCAAAACATTCTCACCCCGGCTCCCACAAAAAAAAGAGAAGGAAAAAAAAAAAAACGAGAGAAAGAAAAAAGGAACCTGTGAGAGAGGAGCGGAGCGGTCCAAGATCTGTCTGCTTAGAGGTATGTAAAAATGCTCAGGGCCTGCCCATGTGATCCTTTTAGCTCTTGGATCACGGGCAGCGAAGCAGTGAACACAGTATGCAGGTGCTTTTTATGGGCTCCTTCCATTTGCCAGAGATTTACATTCCTAAATGCAGGCTGCAGCTGTAACTCGAGACATTCCAAAGTAGCATAGGGCACACTTTAAAGGCATCACCAAGGTTACGAGGCATTAAGGGGATGTTTGTGATTTGATAAACCCGCGTCCTGTGAGTGTCATTTTTCAGCTTCAAAGCACTTGTAACAGCTGACAAATCTTTACCTTTTTTCTTTGTTTCTTTTGTTTTTTCTTGTTTTGTTTTTTTTTAATGCTGCCAGAGCAATAAAACACTATAGGCAGTTCCGAATTAAGCATTGAACTTTGGTAATTGTGGAGTCACTCACGTGGTGCTTAGCAGGGGGAGTTTTTAAAAGAATGCTTTTCAAAAGCATACAAATTATTCAGCTTGATCTTTCCTCGAGCCGTCTTCACTCACTCGCAGTGTGTAAGGCCTATTTTAGCATTCTGCCATCGCACAGAGCATCCGGTGTCTGTCACTTCCCTGTCATCCACAACCCAGAGTCATGTGTACTCTTTTTTTTTTTTTTTTTTTTTTTTGGAAAAACACAGACTTGAAAGCAAACGTCTGCCCTCAAAGTGTTTGTCGGACTTCTAAAAGGAAAACGTTCTGTGTGCAGGCAGCAGAGAAGAGGTGCTGAAAAGTTAGTTTTCGTATAATCAGAGCGTGGGTGGCTAGGCATCTTCACAGGCCCAACGAAGCACTTCCAGCGCTACAGAGTATTACACAGCAGACTTTTTAACTCCACAATATCATTATTGATTTGCCCCATGCTTGTCGTTTCCTGCTCCTTCGGGAAAAAAACCCAAAACAAAACAAAACAAAAAAACTAAATTACAGCTCTATCTGACTGAGTGACGGAGCTCCTCTGACACACACATGTAGCTTTTGCAGCGAAACAGCACAACTGCCTCTTTGAAAAACTGACAGCCTTTGAACCGCACAATTGTACAATCTCAAATAGGCTTGTGAAAAAGCACTGTCAATGGGTTTTGAGAGTGCACTGTTATGAAATGTAGTGCTTTTCCTCAGATTTTTGAATTTGCACATTTCTTTGTGTATTATTGTTAGAGAAACAGCAGATTTATGTCAGTTTCAATTGACAGTTCAGAGAGGTCGGAGTTTCACAGTCTGGTTTGTTTGGATTGATGGGGTAAAACAGCTTGCATATTCTTTGACTCAAAAGCTGTTTAATCCTTCATAAATAATACAATCTTCACCATCTCTATTACCACATCCAAGTATAGAGCATGGTTTTTGTGGGCTGGGAAACACTGGCTTTTACAAACACAGGACATTTGTTCGATGCTCATACTGTAGGTATGAAAAGGCAAAGAGGGCTTCAGTAATGGTCTCTGCGCCAACATGGCTTTGTCCTGACAATTGGTGTCCCTCATCATGCATTATGTAAACTTTACATAACAGTGGTGAAAAACTATTTTCATGGGAGGAATGAATGTGGGACAAACTCAGTGTGACAGTTGGAGGCACATGAGCCGAAGAAGCCCCAAGACTCGTCAAGGCTAGCTTCAGTTCAGACTGATAGAGCTGCATATTAGCCCCTGCACTCAAGGTTATACAAACCCATTTCACAGAGGGGGAAATGCACTTGGCATTCAGTGCTCATCACTGTTCTGGAAGCAAAAAGAACACGGAGCTCCAATTCAGTAGGC
Source organism: Sardinella tawilis (assembly GCA_030264315.1). NCBI lineage: Eukaryota > Metazoa > Chordata > Actinopteri > Clupeiformes > Clupeidae > Sardinella > Sardinella tawilis. The sequence goes on from JASCQY010000031.1 coordinate 1,898,407, forward strand.
AAATTCATACGCTGATCCCCTTACTTGTTGTGATAAGTGGGCCTACCAGCACCGAAAACTAATAAATCAAATTTCTTCGGGCTGCTGTGAAAGGTGCAAGAGTTTTTCACCGCATCGCTGCCGCTGGGCCAATTTCGAGAATCGTCTTTATGACGGAGACAGTTTTTTAATTACCCAAGCTATCAACTTTAATATTTTATTTGGTGCCTGAACCTTGTACAGCTGCCACAATCTGAACAGGCCACATGACAGTGTTGTTATACCACAATAATATGGTACATTCACTGACAATACAATAGCGGGCAAGGACAGTGTAACAATTTTATCTCATCAAAGGCTTTCAACTACATCCCACAAAAATGGATCTTTCAAGCATGCTGATTGAGAATATATCTCTTTACTCCACTCCAACCCTGTCTTTTATGTGAAAGAAATGGGGAACTGTGGTTAATAAAATAATAGTGATTATCCACTACGTTTCCCTTTTTGACAAGCCGCATGTCTTTTTTGTGCTGGCTGAATATCCATTTTCAAATACCACACATTGACTAGACCAATCATCTTACCCCTGACAATGGAAACGGTGAGAGGTGAGCAGTTTGCTACACTGTACCTTACGACAGAGTCTGATATTGGAAGCCAGTCAGATAATAGGATCAGATTGCAGAGGCGTGAGGTGTAGGCAATTTTCCCCTAGGGACTACAGGAGGACGACTCGTGCAATTACATAGTACTGTGTCTGATAAGGGAAGGAGGGAGAAAAAACTGCATTCAGATTCATTAGCATGGCCCACGTTCTCCTTCAGCCTTGATTACGCTGCTGCAGCCAAAGAAACATCAGAAATTACACAGGGCTTTACACAAAAAAAAGGCTGAACAATGACAATTTGCTGCATTGAAGTCATTTAATAATACAGTGAATACACACTGTGTACAAAGGGGGGGGGGGGGTGACAGAGAATAGGCGCCATTTCAGTTCAGAATGGAACATCACAACTGCCTGTCCAGCCTTGAATGCAAGTCCATTTGTGATTATCTCAAAGTACCCTTTGCAGTCAAAGGGAAAGACTTTAATTGAAGGTCTCCAAAAAAACAATCTGCCAAGTAAACAGCTTCTTTAAAAGCAGAACAACCCACTCTTTGTGTCGTACTACGTGTTGTGCACTGCTTTACAATGTAAACATGTTGTGATGGACAGATTTTCAGCTCAATTTCAAGCGGCATTCCTGGGCATTGAGAGGGGACAACGAAAGAGAGCGAGAGCTTGCGATTAAGCTGCCAGGGGCCTTCTAGACCTCTAGATGAGAATGAGTGGTGATGGCGGGAGAGGCTTTTTACAAGGCCCACAAGCTCAGGACACAATGTTAAGGGTCCTTCTGCGAAACACTCCAAGTAGTAGCAACCAAGCCAACAAGGGCCTCTTATTTAAGCCTTCCTCTGAACACAACCTGAAACCTTGTCAACATTTTTGGACAGCAGTTAACCTGCAGTCTGGCATTGGGGCTTCGTGATTCTCCAGTCAAATGAGTTATTGCACAGGTGGCTCTCAAAGAGGGGCCAGTCAGAGGGATCGTCTAAAAGGCAGCTGAGCTTGGAATGAGAAATAGGATACAGATGCATAGGAGAAGAGGCGGGTCAATATGCTCTGTCGCGGGCCATTACCCAATCAGGGCTAGACGTGGCAGGGTCTGAGAAAACACGGAGTTATCTGCGGCCCTGAGGATAGGGGAGCAGGATAAATGGGATCCTTCATTTGCTCAGGCCCTGACGGAGGAGAGCCGTCACCAGCTCCCCCCTCTTTAATTTCATCCATGGAAGCAGGGGCAGAGAAGCACGCATGAGGCCCATAAATAATGCCGCTGGAAATTCAAAGTGAGGATTCTTGAAAAATGTCCTTCATGGAGTGGGCTGCAGCCATGTTGCAATGAGTTTTCTGTTGTTGTTGTTTTTGCTGTCGTCAGTACTGTTGCGGTTATTTATGGTGGTTTTTGTATGGGATGCACAAAGAGGACAGACCAGACCACTATGCACAACAGAATGCTTGAACAGAATGAATGTATGTATCTAGGTTAGCACGGGGAGTGTGTTTCATTGGCAGTAATGCTGAAACATGGCCATGCTGCGCTATTTAAAAACACTTTCTGAAGACAAAACACCTTACAATAAAAGCACTTCATCCAAGTAAGCTCTTAGGGCAAAAATAGACATTAGCATGGTGGCCTGGATTAACTAAAAGGTACAAAGGGGCCATCGTTGTGAAGTGAACATCTTCCATAGCCGAGAAATTATTGGATGTTGCTTCATGTACAAAACTAAATAAAGAACCTCCTCTACTTTTCTTTAATAAAGTTGAACTCTATAGGCCTACTAACCTCATTTGCAATGAGCCACTATAGTTGAGGCTTGGTTTGCCTGATCATACAGCTCAGCTCTTTTAAAAACAGCACTGAGAGGCTGTGAGTGGGTAGGTGCTTAGGTGCATCAGAAGGACAGGACATTAATTTGCAACCATAATGACGACTTAAGAAGAAAAAAAACATGTTTTTTTAATGTTTTTAAGTACATCAAAAAGACTGGCTTAATTGAACATCACAGAACCTGCCTGCAAGAGGATAGAGAGGAAGATGAGAGACACATGCAGACACACACAAACACACACACACACACACACACACAGACACACACACACAAACACAAACAAAAACACACATAAACACAGCATAAACTGTGCTCTTCTTGGGTGGCTTAATAAATGTATGTAAATACATGCAGGCTCCTTCAATCTCCTTCTTTGCCTTTTAAATCTTTCGTCTTTTAATACTACAGGAGCAGACAACATAAAGCTGCTTAAAATTCAAGAAACGTTTTTTTTTGCCCCCATTCGCCCCTTGCAGACCCTTTCCAACGACCAAACCCAACCTCGTGACAGACAAGATGGCCTGACATTTGTCACCATGGTGGCAGAGGAGAGAGCACCTTTTCCCGGCACAGTTATTTTAGTCATCAGTTATCTTGTCCCGGACTCAACCCCCCCACCCTCCCACTCCCCTATCCCACCCCATCACCTACTGATAGACCTCTACTTGCAATTGCAACTATACCTATAAGTGCAGGCCTGGGTAATGACCAGAGGAGCTGCCAGACACATTTCAGACCGATCCAGTCGTCTAATAACCACAGGCACTATCGAATCTATTCGGCGGGAATGCACTTCACCAGGGTCACGTCCTCGTCACCCCTGGGGTCTCCGGTGTCAGCGGAGTAATCACACTTATTGATGACGAACTGGCATTTCAATCGGAGCCGAGAGCCTGGGGCCCGACCAATCGCGGGATTCACAAGCTCATCTCCTTCGTCTGTCAGTGACCATCGCAACGCCACCATATCTGAATCAATCCCTTTCTCTCCCCACTATGCTGGCTCCCAGCTGTCTCTCCAGCTGATCTGCCGCGTGATTGACAAGCAGGGCCGAGCAGGAGGAGAGGAGCTGGCAGAGAGGCTGAGACATTGCTCCACTGCTCCACTGCTCCATTCTGGGGCGGCCATCTTGAGCTCCCCCTTTTGCTAAGCCTCCAGGTCTTTTCTTTGGAGTCAGACAGTGTAGAGGCCTCGTCCACGCCTACACAGAAACAAACCAAAACCTACCACACACACACACACACACACACACCCCTCTCTAACCATCAGCGTATCTAGTCTTCTGGGTGAACAACAGTTTCCCACAATCCCCCAGAGAAACTCTCTTGTCAGTGTACAAATCCTCCCTGTCCACATGAGCTGGTATTTACTCTGGAAAAGGGAGACTCAGGCACATCACATCCCATTCTCTCTCCGTCTTTGTTCAGAGTGTTGAGACGTGCTCCTGAACATATGGGCAATTCCACAGAGCCCTCTGTGACAAGCGCGTGACTCAAACAAAGCAGAGCGGACTCACGCAAACAAACCCACACGGTGGCTTTTCAGAGGTAGGGTGAGTCTGTGTGTGTGTGTGTGTGTGTGTGTGTGTGTGTGTTGTGGGAGGGGGGTGGGATGCGGGCAACTGAGAGCATACCTGTGAAGGTAAATAAGGTGTCTAAAGAGCCCAGCTCCATTGAAGATTTATGCCATCTGTCTGGCAAACGGCTTCAATACTGTAACAATGGCCTCACTGAGAGAGGGGAACAGAAAATGAACAAACAAAAACCTAAATGGCCATTAAGGGATTGTGCCGGCATGCCAGCTCCCCCTGAACATGCGCCAGCACAGAGAGACAGACTCAGAGTAGTAGCAACAAAAAAAGAAAAAAAAAAAAGAAAATAAACGTGTAGCCATTTTTTAATCCCACTGTTGCTCCAAACATACTGCAGTCCAAAAAAAAGGCTAGTTTAAGCCCCAGTTAAAGTACTGTAGCCTCCACCTCACCACCAACATGGAGCAGGAAGTTGAGTCTTGGCAGTTGGAAAAGAAATGATATGTAATATATACTAGATTACAGTATATAATATAGAATATAATTTCCTCTTAATCATGCCTTAATGCAGACTTTTTGACACTCATGCCCGCCTCCACAGTGACGTTTTCATTTTTTTTCTGTAAAAGAAGCACAGTTAGATTCCTTAGTCTCATTATTTCTCTTGAGAGCTCGGCTTAAAGGATACAGTAAGTGGCTGGCAAACAGTGAGGCTAACTAACGTAAAACACAAAACACAGACAACAATGGCATCAATGCAGAAATTCGTTGACATTACAGCAAGGGGTAGTGACTTCTGACGATGACCTACTGTATGGAAAAATATCATAGCCTATAATGTCATGTTTGTTGATAGGGAGGAGGCTACAGAAACAAAACAAAACAAAATGATACAAAACAAAGCAGAGTCAATATCCTTGTTCCTTGTAGCCATTTGACAGTTTAACTCTTTTGCATTGGAAAAAAAAATTGCTTTATTTGGTGTGTCACGATAATGATAACCACAGGGAAACAAACCGTAGACAAAGAGTCAGTATACTACTAGTTCCTAAAGCTGTGTTATAATGTATAAAAAAAAAATAATAATCAAGTTACTAAATAAATAAATGTGTTGGCAGAATGAAGGTGTACTGGTATTGGAGGCGAGAATAGCAGCACACCATTTGGACAGACAGCCGTCCTTGATCAATGGAGTTCAGTGCACAAGTCGGCAAAAATAGCCAGCGTAGAAAAAAAAGGGGGGGGGGGGTCAGGGGAGACAGCCAGCCTTGCCTCTGTGTCATGGTTGATCAGAGGCCTGAAATTTGTCCATTCTCCTGGGCTAATGAAACCAGCTCACTCCGCCATCGGACTGGCGAGCGCGTCGGCAGCCCTGTTCATTATGACCGGAGCACGCAGGAGTCCGCACACAAGCCGGCTGCGGCACAGACACAAAGGCAAGAGAGGAGGTGACCCCCCCCATTTCCAAGAGATGAGGCTATCTGCAATTTCACTCCATTATCCTCCACACCCGACCATCAGCCACAGGGACCCTGCACCGGTGCCTTTGATGCACCCCCTCCCTCTGGGGGTGAAGCACAGATGTCCTCCCCCCTACCACCACTGCTTCCACCACCACCACCATCACAGCCGACTTTGGCCCTCAGAAGCACTTATACTGGGGCAAGACGGACGGACCTGAGGCACACTCACACGCACGGAACCCAGAGCAAAGCGGCCTGGTAGGGGAATAAACACACCACGTCACACATACCAAGGCACAGACCCGTACGTTTCAAAAGCCAAATCAGCGAGGGCCATACCTCAAGTCGGGCAAAGTGATGGACTTGATTGCTAAGGAGAGATTCTAATTTGGTCCAAATCCACCTAGCCGGATCGGCTGGCGAGTCGATTGCTGTGATGGTCTACTTGTTCGCTGACAGCTTCAGTGCTTGTTTGATTGATAAATTTCCTGATGGCTGCACCGAGGCATTGAATGGATTGATCAGCCAAGACAAAACACACATGGCAGGTCTTGCATGTCTTCCTCACATCGCATTAAAAATTAAGAACCAGCAGCAGAAAACAGACAAAGGTTGAGAGAGGCTCTGAGCTTTATTCTCAGGCCCACTCACACCTAGAAACACAAGGCAACGCTCCAGCTCTCACACCTTAGAGTGCTGGAGAGTAGTGGGCTAGTGTGAGTTTACTGCCATATACTGGATGCAAGTATGGCAATATCATACCAAAAGGAACTGTATGACAAGACAGTAGATATTATGAAATAAACAAATAAAAATTGCATTATTTAAATTATTTGTTTTAAGCCCAGACTTGATTAAAAACATCCAAGAGCTTTAAGTGTTGTTACATTATTAAAAATGTTTTCCAAACAAGTACTTTAAGACTACAACCGCTGTCTTGTGCTCAACGGAGACCTAGAGTGCATGCTGCATGAACTGCGCTTATGAAAGCACAGGGTGTAGGCACAGTCTGAGGCATAAGCGAGCCAGAACAATTACAGACTGGCCTGATTAACTTGCCCAAGTCATGACATTTTTATGAATGCCACGCATGGCTGGAAATGTATGCCCACAATCATGGGCGATACAGCCGCTATTGTAAATGATCTCAGAATGAAAGAATGCAGCCTGATTTTCATTCATGCTTTACTTCTGCTGAGAAATTCAAATTATTGCTTTACTAGCTCAAACATACTGTATATTTGGATATTTCCAGATCAACAATTTAAAGCGAGAATTCAAACTGACGATAGCATCCAGTATTTGGTTAAAAAGAAAAAAAAGTTTTAGTTTTAGGTATAGCTCACTATATTTTCACACGATTCCACTGCTACCACCAGAACACTTTCCCATTCGTTTTTCACGAAAGGGGATCAAGAAAGGCACTTAAACAACACAATTTCAAACTAACTAAAAAAAATAGGTCAAGGTCCGTCTCACCGGGTCACCCCACTTCACGTGAGGGTCTCTCAGAACGGTGACCCTACAGCTCAAGACCTTTGGCCTAGCGAGCACAGGCCCCGCCACAATTAATTTTGAACAGGGCCATTGCTATTAGCAGCTTACCAAGCCTGAATGGAAATCCCAATGGAAATAGAAAGGGTGAGAAGCACCTTCCTTTTGGCCTCTCAAGTGGAAAAGCCCTCTTTGTGATGTTTCAGTAGGGAACAGGAGGGGGGACCCAAGGCACCCCTAGCCTTGAGTTTTTCAACAATCTATTAAAAGAATGAAAGAATGCGTTCCTCAACAATGACAGATTTCAAAACCTCCATGTTATTTCTGATGGGCCTGGAATATTCTTTAAGACATTCTTACTCAACATACTAAACACACTGGTGACAGGGAAACTGCTGAAGGACACAGAGGGGGCTATGAATGATCAGCGCTGGAGTGCCCCCCCCCCTCCCGCCCCCCCTCCCAGAGTGGAGGAGCTAAATTACTAAGTGCGGGTGAGAGGAAGAGAGGGAGGGAAAGAGGGAAGGATGGAGCGAGAGAGAGAGAGAGAGAGAGAGAGAGAGAGAGAGAGAGAGAGAGAGAGGACAAAGGAGCCAACCCGCCACCCCCACCGCCAGAGTAGCACACACACTGACTCTGTCCAACTCCATGCCCAAAAACAGGCCAGTCGTGTTTGTCCACCAAATGAATTTGAGGTCAGTTCTCAAGCCACTGGATTAATGTGCTGAGCGTCCTTCTCACACTGCCGTTTGGGGTGTTTTGCTTTGTTTCAACCAGTAACTCTGGACACCGAGTTGGGAAAATCTTTTCAACAGAGGATGAATGCTCAATCGTGGAGGCTAGCATGGTGACCATGCTAAATCCTTCCACTGCTATTTCTTTTTCTTTTGTCAAATTTGCTCTGTTTGCAATCCATTGTTGCAAAATGAAATTATTCCACCATATTGTCAGTGCACTGTAATAACACACTTTTTACAAAAAGCAGCAGGAGCCATCTACTGTAGACCTTTAAGACAAAGTATATCACTGATTTCATCACCAAAGTTTCCAATACTGTACTTTTACAGTTTGAATTGCTGATTAACCAATCATAAACTGGGAATATTGCTTTGTATTGATCAAAAATAAATATCTGTCCTCTGCCCCGTTTACTGATACATTATCACACTATGGCATAATCTAAACAAACTTTAGTAAATATTTACTGCCATTTATTAGCCTATATATTTACTATGCTGTATACGATATTACATTATTTGCTGTATATTGCACAGTATTCAGTGTACTAAGTGCTTACATTAGCTTGTTCCATTGTTCACCAAGTTAGTCCAATTGCAATCTGAAATTTAACAGAAGTCCTGCTACACTTCTGGAAGCATGTCTGAACAGAGCTTAACACACACATAAGCCCCAGAGCACATGCTCAGAGAGCGATCCAGTCATTTGACACTCACTGCTGCTAAGTCCCGTGAGGACCGAGCATCCCCGAGATGATATCACGGCTATCGGCTTTCACGGCTGCCATCGCTCAGTCTGGCGTTTGGGGCGTGAGGTGGACGAAGGGGGCTCTCTGTGATTCAGGAGATAAGAATCTTTTTGTCTCAGAGTGATGACCTGAGCCAGTGGGTCAGCTTCCTGGGGAAAGACTGGCGTGAGATTTTTCACCCTTGGAAAGCGCCGAGACATTGCAAGCTGGTTTGTGTATGTGTGTGTGTGTGTGTGTGTGTGTGTGTGTGTGTGAGGGGGAAGTGATGACTATCAGGTTGCGGCAGCAGCCAAGGAGAGGGCGTGGGGAAGTGAGTGTTGATTCTGACGCTTGAGGCATTTCTAGTGTGATCGTTCAACCATCGCCCAACTCTTAAGGTTTCCAAAAGTGAGTGTCAGTGGGAGTGTGTGCAACCACCCTCCACCCCCCCCCCATCCCCAATCCATCCCTATCCCCATCCCCATCCTCACCACCCCTCAACCTTCACACCTGCCTCTGAGCCCAGTAAGGGTCCACTGGTAATCCAGACCTCACAGCACGGCCCACCAGCTCCAGACACATTGACCCCGACTGCGGAGAGGTGAGCAGGCCTGTTGAAAAGCTTTGTGACAGTGGGCCACTGGGGAGAGGGCTATATGCACTCGACTAAACGTCCTGCGGCTGCCGTTATGGATTTCACCTCTATTTTCAGCCGCCAGTCAAGAGTCCTGTGAGCATGGCACAATAAAAAGAGAGAGACAGAGAGAGAGAGAGAGAGAGAGATCGCCCGAAAGACATAAAAGTATTGGATTTGGGTGAACGGTTTTGAACTGATACAATAAACAAAACAGCTGAACAAAGATTTATGCTCAAATGCCAACTAAAACTTAACAACGTGATTAAATGGGGAGAAAGAAAAGATAAATATTACAAACACAATAACAATTCTGTAAATGAAATCTAAAGCTTGGCAGAAATGACATTTATTGGACCAATCTGTTTTCTTTGTTCTTGACCATTCTGAATGGAAATGCAAGACAGAAAAAAAAAATAGCATAATGCTCCCATAAACCTTTCGTTTCCCAACAACATCTTCACAGTATTGCCCACGCCACTGTCTCCTCATCAATAAAATATCCGAGGGCAGGTGGAGAGATTGCTGTAAACTGCCAGTTTGGCTCGTTTAGTATTGTCAGGGGAGAGGGACCATCAGGTATTCAACCTCCACCTCCCCATCTCCCCCGCTCACTGTGGCCCTGACTAGAAAGAAAAGGCCTTGCGGTTAAAAATGAATAAATGCATGACTAAAAAGAAAAAGAAAAAAAAGAAAAAAAATCTCCCATCAGTCAACACAACACAACTGTTATTTATCCCCACTAGAGCAAGGAGAGCAGCAACACTTACAGCCGCTCAGCCGAGAACAGTGACACCCTCTCCATGCCAATCTAGCTGCAGTGGAATACCCTGGCCCCTTGTAGACTGCACACAAGAGCATGAGAGCCAACGGCTGTGCATGAAAAGAGCTTGTGCTTGCTAGGCTACCTACATTAGGCTAGGCTAGGCTAGGCTAGGCTAGGCTACCCACATTACTAAGACATTGCAATAGACATAATGCATGTTGGGTGTGTGTGTGTGTGTGTGTGGAGGGGGTAAAATGATTTGCCCACCATTCAGCACCCACTGAAACTGAATGATGGAGAGTAATGGCTCTTTGATTACCTTGGTCCACATTAAGCCGCTGATAAGCATCTCTCAGACTTCACATGGAGCCTGTTACTGGTAGGAATTCCACTGCCTGACCTACATCCTGAACCAGGTTAACTTAAGACACTGAGAACCAGCAGGGGAAGGAGAAGAAAGATGAGAAAAAAGAAAAGAGAAGAAAAACACAAGCCAACCAATGGGAGGTTTTATGCGTTCCAGATTCAGCTGTTCAACATCTCATTTACATTGGCCGCATGTTGTTGTGTTCTGGACAACACTTTATCTGATCTTCTGATCGCTCCTCTCTCTGTCTTTGCCGTCTGACCCATCCACCCAAGGCCCTAATTGAAAAAGCATACGGTACTAACTAGAACCCCATCCATCCAGCGTTTATGGAGGGGAAAAGAGAGGGAGGGAAATAGGAAAATGCAACACAATGCAATCAGATGGGAACATTTGGTGTAATCTCTTAACCACTAATTATAATCAGTGCATTTCCCTAATGCAACCCAGACCCAACTCTGATGTAGGCTATGCCTACAAGCCAAAGCTTTTGGAATGCTGTGTGTCCATGTCTGTGTGTGTGTGTGTGTGTGTGTGTGTGTGTGTGTGTGTGTATACACACATAAGAGAGAGACTGAAAGCATACAAGTCTGTGTGTGTATGTGTGTGTGTGTGTGTGTGTGTGTAAGTGTGTTGTAGAATGATCAGGGGGAAAAAAATGTCATATCTAATGCAACCATAAATGCACTTGCACTTAAGTCTATTGCATTAGTGGCATCCATGTTCAATATAACTAAACATAAGTGAGACATCAGCCGTAATATCGGCCAGATTAGGGTATATGTGCCCAAAGAAGCAAAGGCTTTCAGTATCAGCAAGACAAGAAGTCTCCCTCCATTAGTGCAGGGTTCCGAGACTATTTGGCAGCCGCCCCAGTGGTTCAAGGATAGAAGGGAAGCTTTTCGGACCACAAAGAGCCCGGACCTCAGTCTGTTACAGCCCGGAACATTTCATTAACAGGCACTCCTCTGTCACTGTGCACTTAGACCATCAGCCCAATGTCAGCCTCCCAACCTCACTCCCAAATTTAATTTAGCCCACCAATGGTAAGCATGTCCATGGGTGTGTGTGTGTGTGAGAGAGAGAGTATGTGTGTATATAGGTGTAGGTGTGGATGTGTGGGTGTTTTATGCTGATGGGACGATACCTTGGTCCAAGATGCTGGGACAGCTACTCTCAGGGGATGCTGAGGCTGTAGGTATGTGTGTGCGTGCGCGCGAGCGTGTGTGTGAGTGTGTGTGTGTGTGTGTTTTCAACTCTTGGCAAGAAACACACAAACTCTTTCCTCCCATACCTAAAGTGATGGGGCCCAGGCAGTCACTGGAAGCATCTAAATCTCCAACAAAAACATCTCGCTTGCTCTTTTTTTTTTTGTCGACTTTGGGCCTAATTACTCACTCGGGTCGAAACAAAGCAAAAGGACATTACCCCTGTGTAATTACAAACAGCCCATGTGCAGCCCTTTTCACTTGCAATTTATCCGAGATGCTCAGCCTGTATTTTTCATGGGAAGGGTGGTGGGGGATGGGGGGGGGGGTTAGGGGGGCTAGAGGGGGTAATGAGGAAGCAATTTGCAATTTACACCCACTCCCCTTTTTGGTCCCACTCAGCCCCCCAGGTGCAGGTGAATAGAAAGGGAAAGGAGGCCCAAAGAAACTCTCCTGTAATTATGTCCTGATAGGCCCCGATAATTGAAGCGGAGCATCCATTCCTTTATTGCTGATATTGAATGGAAGCACTGGGCTTTATGAGGCACAAACATTTCATCTGACCACTTCTGAGCTCCATATTGATCTCCATTAGCACTCCCCAAAGCACTCTGGCTAATCAAAGGTTGCTAAGCTTCTCTGCTACCACGGCAGCAACAACAGCAGCAGCAGCAGCAGCAGCAGAGGCAGCTACGGTAGCGGTAGCAGTACTAGCAGTAGCGGTTGCGGTAGCGGTAGTAGTAGTAGCCGTAGCGGTAGCAGTAGTAGCGGCAGAGGCAGCAGCTGCACAAGAAGGCCATGCCACTGACGTGAAAGCTAAATCCACACAAGCCCTGGTCTGCCAGCTGAAGCCAAATTGTGCAAGGTCTACAGCTTATGTGATGGAGGGCAGGTGTTGGGAAAAATACAAAAACAACCATTGGTTTGATGCTTAAGGAAGAAACTTACTGTATGGGTTACACTTCATTATTAAGTGCAGCAGTCTTTACCAAAGTAGCATTTAACCACACAGTTTGGTGTTTTTAAGTGAATGCTTTTTTGTAATCATGCTTTTTTGTATTAGCATAAATAATGAATTTACCTTTTCTAAAAATAAAATGAGGGGTTTGCAAGTGAATCATTTGCATGCAGAGCAACATTATCTGACACCTTAAGTGTGTGTGATTCCGTGATTTTATTATTAAGGTGTCAGATTGGCTAATGTTGTTATGCATGCAGATGCTTTATTTGCACCCCTTAACAAATGCTGAAATTGAAACTACTTAGCAGTACGAAAACACTACACTGAATAATAACAATCAACAAACAAACTATTCAGTGTGCAGCTTGGCTATCTTATAAAAGCCTGATAAGCCACCAATGCATTATTTGAATATAATTTGCTTAGAAATAGAAATTCCAGAAACATATTGTTTAACTTGAAGTAAAAGAGAAGAATTAGAATAGGTGGATATAGAAATCAAATTTTGGATCTGTATATCAAAAATATAGCTGAATTTCAAACCAAGGTTAGACATTTTTGAGTGCTCTGCAACAGCACTCAGTGCAGCTGAGGATTAATTTCTGTGCCTGTACTTTCAAGGACTCATCTCTCTCTCACACACACACACACACACACAGAGTCACAATTAACAGAAAAAAGGCGGCTGCAAAGAGAGCTACACATGTGCCAGCGGTTTGGCCTTCAAAGCGAGAGCCGAGAGAAATAAGGCACACGCACTCCTGGAAAAGACAGGTAGGCCAAGTCTCTATTAAAGCCTCAGTGAATAGGTGGAGTGGTGGCCTGGGCCTCCATCTTGCAGTATAACCGGTGGCGTGTGTCGTGCATCTCACACAACACTCTCGCACACAGGCCAGGGCAACCTGAACTGAACAAGCCTGTGCCTGTGACACGCCTGCGTGCTGGCTCGTGGCATGATGAATGGCCCCCGAGATAGGAATCTGGGCATGCTCAAGTGTACAGCTGCACTGTGTGCTATTAAAATGTGGACAGGGACTCTAAGGCATGATTGTAAGCCAGCTATAAAAAGGGGGGCATATCGAGGGATAATCTTGAGGGGGATTTTACAGTACAGCTGAAGACGGAGTGTGTGTGTGTGTGTGTGTGTGTGTGTGTGTCTGTGTGTGTGTGTGTGTGTGTGTGTGTGGGGAGGCGTTCTTATCGATGCATACTTAAGAGCCACACATTGGAGCCCT
>JASCQY010000031.1:1978141-1993759 GCA_030264315.1 Sardinella tawilis
GGGCTTGTTTAGCCAGACTATGTACGGAGCCTAAAGCTTTTGGTGGAGAACATAGGATGGCGCCGTCGCCAGGCTAGCAAAATGTAGAGACATGTCAGAAAGAGACCTCATGAAAAAGTCATGTGCAGAACAATATCTTTTATCATTTTAGGTGTAAGTTAGACAAACAAAACACCATTTAAATAACATTTAATTGACAACTTCATGCATCATTTCCTTTAAGTGCCCTCCCTTTCCATACATTATACTGTATATCAGTTACTGCTGACCTAATTCACTGGGTGTGTACTCCAGTAGATCAAATCCCCATCCTTGGGAAGCAGCAAAGCTCTGGTACATGTCAAACACCTCTGAGGTAAAGAGCATGGCCTCCTGACCTCCAACCCCCGCAGTGACCTCGAGGACAAGATCACTCATGTCAGTTTCCTCGGCAGGAATTATGAGGGATAAGATCTGAAAGTAAAGAGAAATTAATTCAAAGGAGTCATAGCCTACTTATGATGAAAGGAGCCAGTGGATCTACTGATTGTGAAACAACTGTAACATAAGCCCACCGTTTGTTTCAAGTCCTGGATGGCAGTCTGGCAAGACTCTTTCTCCATATCTGCGAGTTCACGCAATTCAGGGTCATCATCTGAAATTACAAACAGTTATCACATTACAAAGCATTAAGAATCAGGTAGGCTACGTTGATTATAATATTAACGATCAGAATGTAGTTCACCTTTTAATAATGCCTCGGTTTCCTCCAACTCCTTTTGCCGTAATTTGAGATCTTTGATTTGTTGGATCAATGGCGTTAAAACTGACACTCGGGTCCTCTTCTGACTTAGTTCCTCCTGGCTAAAACGTTGGCCTTCCATCATGTTTATACTTTTCAGACTAGCATCGTATTCATCCTCCAATCTACTCAAGTATTCCTGTAACGATGGCTTCGAAAAGATCTCTTCCACAGACAAAATCTTCGATAGGCACGTAGACTGAGACCCATGAAAACCACGAAGCGTTATTATGCACCCAAATACTGAGAGAGAGTGGGTGTCATGTCTAAAAATGGGTTTCTGCTTATATGTATTTTTGCTGTAGAGTCGGTGTACACAGGTTGCACGACCGGTGTCTGAGACCCAACTCAGAAAGCATCTTGGGATTCGTCCAAGCCTAGACTTACCATAAGGTGACATGACCGATCGAAACCTGCTCGAGAGCACTCTTTAAAATCATGAAATATCACCCCTCCTTTTGATCGGTACCTGAAGACAAGATAAGCCATATAAGTATTCGCACACTCTCAATGATATATTCCACAACGTCTAAAAGAGTTCCACTGTTTTGGTGGCACTCTCATGCACTCTCAAGGGCGCAGACATATTGAACAACAATGACGCATGCGCAATGTATCTAAATAACCTAAACGTGCATTACAATGCAATATTTTGTCAGCAGGTGGCGCGCTCCGATTTCGGATGGGCTTGTTCAGTATGTCTTGAGTCAGGAACTGTGTAGGCCTGTCTAGCCCTGTCTGAAAATAGGCTAGATAGGCTTTCAGTGCACCCCAAGCCCTGCCTCCCAAAAAATAAAACAAACAAACAAAAAAAGGTTGTAAAAATATCATTTTGAATGTTACCACTGAAAACCTTGGGATGCACTACCTATTTGCCTCATGAATATGCTACCTGTCCATTTAAAACAAATGCATTTCAATGAAGTTGAAATTCAAAAAACATTCGGCCTACAGAACTACGCAAAGTTCCTGATATGGAAGTACAGAGATGTCTCAATGCCAACTTTTGGAAATAGATATATGTGATGCTATTTGATCTGTTGTACTGGCCAAAATGTATTAACCTGTCCATATATCTGTAGCCAATTGTAGGTTTGAGAACCAAGCGATTGAAATATTTTGGTCAAAAACATGAGAAACTGATGAAACTTCATGCTATATTTTTTATATACCCATGGGTGTGAAATAACATTCAGCGATATCATTCCCATCTTCTTCTGTGCCTCACAGATGGCACATGGCTCATACCTTAAAGCTTATTAAAACACACTGAAATGTGTTGATTTTCAGTGGACAGCTATCCAAGGGACTGGAAAAGGAAGGGCATCTCAACACTTTAAATGTTAACATTCAAACATGCAGTATTGGTGGAAGGTTAGGGATGGACAGTAAGTCCTATGTAGCCCGCAGCACCTCTTTCAGATCTGCGTTACCTGGCCCATGTGGTGCCTTGGCGCTAAACCAAAGAGCTGAACATGTTGATGTATTTATTGACTGTCAGGCTTGTAAAAAAGACTATACATCAGGGAAAACATGCTGCAGCCTCACTTAGCTTTGACTCTGTCTTTAAATAAATCCATTTGCATTCTTTTTTAATGACAAAAGTCAAAGTGAGCTAGTCAGGCCGTCCTCTAAACCTCACTCAGCATATCCTGAGGTTAAAAAAAGTATTACGTCATCTGTTGAAATAGAGGTCATAGAGGCCATCATGTTGACTACACTCATTTTTCTAGCTGTTGTCCAGTAGGAATATAGGTGTTTTTGTTCTCTTTGACAACTTGCTTTCAATTCCATACTCCTCTGTCAAGACTGCATTGTTACATTGTTACATCTACTAGTAGACTTTATACTTTTCTTTGTGAAATTATCTCATGTAGGCTTATTGTTATTTATACAGCAAGGTCATGGAAGTACAGCATACAACATTTCATCTATCCTGTATTTCAAACATTTGCATTGGCATGGAAACAAGGAAATAAAACACCCACATGAATCGCCATTGTCTGAGATGTCCAGCGGTGGCAAAAAACTCCTGTCTGGGAAAAGCCATATTGCAGATTAGGTAATCAGGTCAAGACCTTACATTCCTGGGCAACCAGCCCCAGAAAGTTGGAAAAAAGAGGGTTAAGCCTCTGCAAGACTACATACGAATTATTCAAGGGAACTGAATAAGTTTGGCCTATATGGGTCAGTCCTGACGCCGTGCTGTGTCACCATAGATTACTGTACCTTTGGTCTGGGTAGGGGGCATTAGTCTGCTAAGACCTTTAGGTATGTGGTGAGAAGCCAAATATCCCAGCGCCAGAGGCTTGAGCTATATCACTATTAAGTAATTATCTGAAACAAAAATAATACATACAGTACATTACATCTAGCTCACAGGTTGAATGTAGATTCGGACTTGACAAGGATGACTGACAATGACACAAAGCACTATTGTGCTAATGGGTTCACACCCATTTTATGGAAGTTTGGAAGAACACCCACGTGGACTTAGGAGAGCACCCAGCTGCAGTGTGTGGAGCAGACCTTAGTATAGAAGGGATTTGTAAAAGAGGCCCTTTTGATGTCAATGACACCTGAGAGAATTCACTAGGACGACTGGAAAAATACAGTTTCTCATGTACAAATCCCGATTAGACCATCATGCATAGAAATGCTGTAAGCAAATACACTGTTAATACCAGTATCTTGCTCAAAAACAGACTCTGGATAACATATAACGGCATTGTGCACACAACTCATACCCAAAAATAACTGGAAACTGTGACAAACAACTATAAAGTTTTAAATAGGTTTGGTAGACAGTCATTGTTATTGTGAAGAGACACTCAAAGTAATGTTCAACTGGGAATGTCTTAGTCACAAACATATTTTTCATATACATATTCTTAAAGTTTCACAGATTACTGGAAATTGAAATGAAAGCATGAAGTGAAAGCATGATAAGACAGTAGGCCTAATCTGAAAGTGCATGTCACACTTTGTCAGGACACAAACAGCAACAGAAGCCTAAGCCACAGGCCACAGGCCCAACAACATTTCTATGCGGCTGACGCCCTATTACTGGTCACAGCATCGTGGTTTATAGGTCTATTCTATTTGTGTCGGTTCATGTCAATAAAAAAAATCACAAAACTAGGTCTCACACCTGTTACCCCAGTGAGCATCACAGTGAGCCGACTATTTATATGTTGACAGGAACATGTGGTTTGGATGGGGTTGTTCAAAGCCCCCTTAACCATGGGGGTGTTGCCTGCACCAAAATATCTGTTCCTGGGCTCCATTGCAGGCCTCTTAAATGAGTGATTCCCACCAGGCAAGCCAACATATTTCACGTTGGCTTAATGAATTTTTAACTTTACAGCGTACTCTACATATGTACCGTTAGGTCTTGTAGTGAAATGACACGTTTCATCCCCAGAGCGCACGGTCAGCATACGGTTCCCATTTACCAGACAAGACACTACTAAAAGCCAATTGTCTCTTTAAGAACCAACAGTGACGTTATATCTCAAACCATAACATGCTTCACTCGCCTAATTCTACCACCAGCCAGTAAAAATCAGTGCCAACAGAACAAATCGTGTCAGTGTTAGAATTAGAACTGGCAACATAGCTAATGCGGACTTGCACGGCCCGCTGATGTGCAGCGACGCTCGAGTTTTGTGGAGGGTAGCTTGCAGTGCTGAACACCAGAGCAAACAACCCATAAACTTTGTAAGCGACACTCGCACATGCATGGGAACATGTGAAGCAACGAGTCAACTGTTCTACGTGAGTTGATTTTCATTTCATCACTACTTGCAGTATAATCCTAACCTGTGTCGTGCACCACGTGTAAGCTACATTCAGTAGAGGTTCTAAGTATTATGACAGCCTGTTCCTGTCTATTTACCTTCACCAGACCGTGAACGTCAATTAGAATTGCAGTGTTTCCCTGCACCCGCACATCGCAAGAAACTGACTGTGGTGGTAGCAGAATGAGCAGATGCAGACCGTCATATTGCACTAAGGTTAATGCAATGCAATGCAAACATTTTCAAGGTCAGAAGGGATCATTCCCATCGTACAAATGATCGCATTGCGCTGCCTGAAATGTCAGGTGTGTAGATGGTAGTGTACCGATGTGCGAGTATGCGTAGTCTACCCTACTACTCGAGCGCGAGGCACTAGTCTAGGTAACTCACTCTGTAGCCTACTGCAGATGCACCTGTCTTTGGACACTATATTTAGCAGCTTCTGTGCTCAAAAATGCAGGATTGTGTGCCTGCTGTCTATATTTTATGCGTGTGTGTGTGTGTGTGTGTTTGGTCAGCTGTTCCCCTTTCAAGACCACACTTATTTAATGGGAAAAGTGGTCTACTCAGTGGCCATATCTGGTATTTTAGATCAATGCAGATGTTGACGTTTGCAGCTGTAAAAACCCAAGCAATCAAAGCTTAAAAGAGCCAATTCCACTATTCAGCCATTCACTGTGTCTTTGTGTCATGTGGATTCACTAAAAATCACAACTCTAAGAGATTTCTATGACTGCATGGCTCAGCTCAGATGGGCATTGAGATGTTGCACCCCAGCCGAGCCCAGCACATTGCTCACAGGTTTTGATTTTGCCACGCGGCCTGACATCCCAGGCATCATCAGCCTTAGCAGAAAGGATCATTCCACAGGCTGGCCTCGCCTCGGCTGGCTACGGAAGAGTTTTTCCAGCATGCTGGCTGGCAGATCCTCACACACTTTCCTCAGACTTTGTCATCTGTTTCCAAAAGCAGAGCTTCTACGTAGCAAACAATAATCCAGCAACACACGCTAAAGTGTTTTGAACATACTGTATATGTGGAGCTTTGGCAAAAAAACGCATGCTGACATGATTGAACTTGCATCTAGACACATGAAGCTGTGGCTTAGCATTGGGTAATGGTGCATGAAAAAACAACTATTAGTCTGAAATCTCTGAACTCCACTGAAGTGCCCTGGGCTGTATGGATGAATGGAATGCATTTCACCATGGGGAGCATAGAGAGGTGGTAGGGATCCTAGACATCTTGACAGTGAGAGGGGGTGGATGCCATGATTAAAAAAAGACCATCTGAAGAGGCTGAGTGGGTTGAAGTTCATTCTTGTGCACACGGTGCATTGTGTTTGTCTATTTCAGGTGCATTTTCTTTCTCAATTTCAGGCCTGATAGCTGCTTGGTGAGAAAACATATAGGCCTAGTTTCAGAGGCCAAGTCTCATTCACTGCCCAATGTGCGTAATAATTTACTCAGTGACTGGACCAGCAGTTGGATCAAGCAAACACTACAAACCATATACGATCCCTGTGTTCACTGCCTACATCCTGACCCAGTGTAGTGAACCCCACCCACTTTGGGTCATGTCACAGAATGTGTATAATGTTAATTGGGTCCAGATAGTTCCCTTTCCTCTCCAATCACTTTGTATTTACATAGAATTAGGGTCATACTCGGATCATTTGCTGTCTTAGCTGGGTGTAGTCCAATCCAGAAGCCTTCTGCTGAGCTATGAGAATGTGAAATAACAATTATCTGGTGGAATGTATGGTCGCATTGATGAGAAAACATCGCTAAACCGACACAGTATATTAAACACAAGGGCAACGGAATGTGAAACTGAGAAACCACAGATGTCAGGGTTGTTATTATGGTTTAATAATTTCATTAAGACTAAGATGTGAAAATATACTTGGTATCAGTTGCTTGCTTTTGGCAATGAATGGATCTGTTGGTCTAATCAGTAGCCTAATGAAAAGTTCATTGCAAAGTTTCTGTTGTAGAGGTTTATTACAGTTGCACAGACATTTTTATTTGGCTGTTAATGTGTGGCTGTTTTATAATTAGCCATATGAAACTAGGATTTTGCACTTCCCCGGTAGTTCATTCAGACCATTTTAAAATGGAGATTAACAAATCACTGCGGGAAAAGTACTGAGTCGGTAGAACAACTAAAGAATACTAGCTGGAAATGTCAACTTTTTCAGCCACCTGTCTGCGTTATTCAGTATCAGCTTGGCAAAGAGGTTAATTCCTTTGCGGCGAAACCCTGCAGAGCGAGCTGCTGCCAACTGCTGACAGGCTCCCAAAATCATCTCTGCGGGCAGAGTGTGCTGCTGTGCCATTCCAGTGTTTGTCTAAGCATGGCTTGGAACTTTCTCCTCATGGCACCTGCCTCACTTGGCTTTGACCAGCCAGGGAGAAAATCAACTCAAGGTCGACGGGGGAATGTTTGCCGCCACATTCCAGAACACATTCAGATCAGAGTTGCCTTGATGGCAAATGACTGATACTGGGCCAGTCTAGCACCTATCCCCTCTAAAACAGAAGCTTTATTTGTCTCCTCAGTGAAGACTTATGGTTGTCTCTCATTTAGACCTGTCTTACCCTCTCACCAAAGGATGATGGGAGAACTGAGGGCTTTGCATTCTGTATCCATCATGTCCTTTCAGATGATAAACTTAACAAGCTCCGGAAGCTGGGAGAGTGAATCGAGGCCTATGTTTATGTTATATTTTGTGTTAATGACTTTGTTTGGATTTAATGGGTGCTTAGACTTGTAAAAGTGTCAACAGAAGTTACTATGGCAAGGATAACAGCTCACCCTCTGACTCTGCTCTCCTTGTTATCTGATTGGCCATCTTGGTGCTTAGTCCTGAGGCTGCCTCATAGTGTTGGCACCGAGCTGACGGGCTGTTTTTAGATGTTATGATCACAGCTCTCAGTCGCTGCTGTGGCCTTTTTGTTTTGATCTGATTTATTGTACTCTTAATCAGTACTATGACTCCACAGTGAGCAGTAGCCAATGGGAACAGACGCTTGCGGTTGAGGATTTGGTAAAAACATAGCAGGAAGTGAGGCTTGCCAAAGTGCATGTGAAATAAAAGCACAGGAGGGCTGGCTTGGCAGTCCCAGAACATTTCTCCAGGCGGGTGCAATGTCTCCCTGTGGAAGCGCTGCTGCTGAGGTGACTTCTGAAGTATCCTCACAATGTAGCAACGTGACACAAGTGTGGCCACAACAGCATCGCCAACAGACTGAAACAGCTCTGGGCTCTGCTAACACCCGACCAGGTGCATAGATGGATATCAGGCAGATTTAGATTCAGGCTTACATGTGTTTATTACACTTTCACATGGTTGGATACACTAGCGTAAACAGTTTTCAAAATGGTGCATAAAAAAATCCATTGCTCTAGATATATGTACATAATGTACATGTAAATATGTAATTCACAATAGTACAATAACTACATAATGTTGACTTAAAGTAAATATTTCTTTATTTAATTCTAATTTCACAAAATAAAATTGATAAAACTGCTATCACTTTTTCATGCCAAAGAGACATTGTGCTTCACAACAGTGCTCTAACCCATCACTCATTCTTTAAAGTGACCAATAAAGTGACCAATAAGTGATATTTAGCACATATTCCCAACCTGTTTCCGTGGCGAGAATGTAGGTCAATTGTGAGTAATATGCTGTAATACAGTATGTAGAGGTCAAGCATCAAATAGGCCTTTGTGTTGGGCGGCCCATGGGGCCTGGAGGAGAAGACATGTGACTGAGAATTAGTTCTGTAGGCTTTCGGACGGATGGAGACACTGAGGACATATAGTGGGATGGTTATCAGTCTCACGGGGCAGGGGAAAAAAAACAACCTGACTAGTACTTTGTGAGGCAAGCACACGCCGACTCACAAAAACCTGCCGTGTCCTCATATGATTCACCAGTGAATTAAAACCAGTTTCTCAAACTGGAGATTGACTTGGGTGTCTGACTCAGCTAACACTCAAATCTCTTGACCCTGCTAAATATCTGACTTAAACAAAGTGATACAAATGTGAGCACAGCCAAGTTCTAAGTTATAAGTCACACAGATTGAACCTCATTTTCTGGCAAAAGGCCAGTGTAGAGGCAAAAGGTCCTCATGATCTATGGGCTGTTCCAGATGGCTGTCTGGACACTGGCACAGGCTTGAGCATACCTGTCCCAGCCAAAGTCATCTATACCCTCTTGAGAGGTCAAAGTGAAGTCCATCATGCAAGTCCAGACGCGAAGCTCACTATCAATGCTACAGTCACGTAAGATGGTTGTGGAATGCTTTAGTTGTACTGCAGTATGTAATTGCCTGCAGGAGCGTGCCTTGGCAATGGTCTTGATTGAGCTTTGATTCCTTTGCCAGCTTCACCTTAGGTCTAATGCCGGGTAACAGGAGAAACATAAATTCACTCAAGCCAGACAGACCTAGTATCTGTTTGCAGACTTTGCTTCTCATGGGCGTGTGCGATGAACAGTCACCACCCTCAACAGAGATTTAACTGCTCAGAATCTTTTAGATGTGAAGTTCATTCAATTTCTTTGAAGAAGAGTGACTTGATTGTTATTTTGGTGTTGTCTGCACACTGTCAATACTCCATATCTTCTCGCTGATAGCTACTGTAGAGAGCAGGATTCCAGATGAATTGTTTTTATGCTTGATTTTAGGTTAGGCTATGGAATAGTAAAGTATAGACTACATTTAAAGCGTCCTCATATGGCCTTTTTGACCAATTTTGTATGGTCTCTTCTCTACCTCCATCCCCACTGCATCTTTTGTGCTTTCCAACCCTGAAGAGACAACATGGCCACATGGACCCGAGCAATTGTGGAGAACTCTCATGGGTAGTAGAACTGTGATGTTGGGTTGCATACAGATTAATGGAGAGTGTGTACTTTAGAAGAAGATGAAATAATTGTCAGAATTATTTTTCCCCACACCCGCTCAAAATACATTTGAAAAATGTCCCATTTTCATTCCTTGGATTGTGAGTGGTAGCCTGTTAAAAAGAGAAAATAAAACTATAGGGCTGTAGTCAAGAGAGGTTTAAACTTCAAAGTCTTTGGGACGAAATACAACACAGTACCTGGAACCCCTTCAACATGTTCTTCAGGGAACAGAAAATGGTACAGTATTAAGTTATCTGAATCTAATGCCACCTGATAGGCATTAACAGGAGACCGTTGACAAGGCCACTCATATTTCATGTCATATGCTGAAGAGATTGTCACAGTGTTTAGGATATAGACTTTTCCCTGGGTGCTGTGCCAGGTATGTCATGTGCGACAGCAGCACTCTCCCAGGCAGCGCTGTGTGCCTCTGAGCACGCCAACCTCTCGCACTGCCCATGAGAAACACAGTCGGGCCACATTACATAACTGTGCTCGCCTCGGCCTAGGAACTCGCCGGGGAAAAAAAAGAAGAAAAAAAAAGTCTCAACACTCTAAGTCATTTCAAAGCCATTCCCAGGAAATAAAATAGTATCCATGAAGTTCCTTGACTTTATTACAAAGTTTGTTTACAGTCATTGCACAGAATAATATTTTAAGTGAAAATGCAGTCAAAAGGGAGTTTTTGTTGTTGTTGTTATAGCTGAGAATGTCAGGTGTGCTCTCTGAAGAGCTGACAGTTTCTGGATCTGGTAGCCTACTTTTTGTGTGCAATGCTTGGGAACATTCCATGTGAAGGGATAAATGGTCTGACCCCAGAAGAAAGGGCACAGTCTTAAAGGTGCAAAGTTTAAGCTTAAGCAAGCAAAGGATGGATTTAACCCTAAACTTAGGATAGAGGATGGATTTAACCTCTCTCTCACCCTCCCAAAATCTTAACCAGTGTTGGGGAAGTTACTTTGGAAACATAATGTGTTACTTTAACAAAGTAATGTGACTAATTACATTTGATTACTTTTTGATTATGTTTCTACATTTTGAATGAATCAACTGTCAACCATTTTAAAAGAAAATAAACCCATATCCCTGTTTTTTGAGGCTGCTGAGTGCTGTCGATAGGTATCACAATGACAGCCATACTGTAGGTACATACTGAATTTGCGAGCTGCTTGCTAACGCTCACAGATGCGGCATATGAAAACAAGACTCACATGCCCTCATCAGTTAACCTCTGCCGTTTTGCTATTTGGTCTATAGGATGAAATTCTGTCAGTCATTCTTATACCTAAAGCACTTGAACAACGTGAACGTGAAACAACAGGACTACGGGTTGATTCACTCCAGATAATACCTTTCAGTTATTGAAACCTGGCAGGGTTAGCCTTGTACAGCATTAATTAACAAGTAAGTGCCAGCAGTAAGTGTTAAATTAACTTCCACACTTCAAGACTTTACTGTGACATCATGCTGAATAGCTTTGCCAGCTAAATCAAGTATTTCACATTTGGTGACAATGAATAAGCAGTATGGGAATGATTGTACATACAGCATCTGCTCACTACAGCTAATTTATATGCAATGGGCTAGGCCTACATGTGCATCTGCTCACTACAGCTAATTTATATGCAGTGGGCTAGGCCTACATTGTAGTTTCTATCTGGCATTGCAGACCTCCTCACAACTGCAGCTCAGACTGTTTGTAGGCTGTAGATCCAGCAGCAAACAGGTGGTGTTGCCAATTCCAACATGATAGGAGTACGATTCAGGCGCATACAAATAGGCCTAGTGTCAAACTTTCAGGTATAAATGGGGGATGTATAAAACTACAGCTTACACAGTATTTTGGCCCTTACTAAACGTTATACCACTGTTTGGTCAAATTTCCTATTGTGATGTGCTACTTAGAACGTGCATTATTTTTGGACAATTTGCCCAAATGGCTGTGAAGTTTAAATGAACGGCCCAAAGATTGCACTTTACACCTCAGGAGTTATTTAAAGTTAACTAGTCAACTGTTGTATTTTTCCCATAATAAATTGCATCTTCAACTGAGAGCGAGAGAGGTGGTTGTGGATCTTCATCAGGCATATGATTAGATCCACAAGGATCGAAACGTTGCATATTTTAACCAATAAAGTTTAACTTTTGGAGCAAAAGTGGCAGTGTGCAGACCCACATCTTTACACTTCTCTTGTGGACCACAGATTTTTTCCCTTTGCTACCTTGTACCGTATAGCCTACAGTATGCATTCATTGTTTTACAGAAACGTCTGCCCTGCTAAAAAAAAAAAAAAAAACCCAACCTGACCAGCTCATGATGTTTTTCTGGTTTAAGCTGGTTTTAGCAAGAGGTTTGCTGGTTTAGCTGGTTGACCCAACTATGATGGTGTAGAATTATGTTGGTTTTGTTGGTCAAGTCAGCGTAGGCTGGTCATTTTAGCAGGATATTGACTTGTCAATCCAGCAATGTCCATCTTTATGGCTTAAACTATCAGTGTAAGCTTGATAGGGTAGTCACCAGCATGACCAACATAAATCATTGCACTTATCGAAGAGTAAAGGCCCCTCGCCTCGGCTCCACATCGGGACCTTATCATCACCTCAAACGTGCAGTCGAAGTTACAAATGTTGATAATCTAATGACAATATACTGTATTCTACATGCACCAAGAGTGTGCTTGTGTGTATTGATCCTCTTGCTCCAGTGGGAGCATTTGTATAGGTACTGTGTGTGTGTGTGCAGGGGCATGTTTGTTCAAGTGCATGCACGCATCGCAACAGCACACACACGCACACACACACATGTGCAAACACACACACACACAAACACACACACACACACACCAAACTTTACAGTATTTGGAAAAGTCAGCTTTTTGATTTCTGTCTAACAACATGCGGTGATCAATCTTTTCTTTCCTTTTTTATTGTGGGAAAATATTTAGGAAAATATACAGCAACTACAGTATAGACACATTAAAATAATAATCAAACATTCAGCTATAAATGGGGAATGTTGTGCAGAAGAAAAAACAGCAAAACAAAAACTAATATTATTAAAATATAGCCAATGTTTTTGCAGAATCTATTCAGATGTAACTTAAAATGTAATCCTGATTATTTCCCAAAAGTACCTGTAATTTAATTACAGATTTTTTCAAAGTAGTACAACTGATTACGTAACATTTGTTTTGTAATTAAATTACATAATTTTTGTTACTTGTAACTACCCAACACTGATCTTAACCTACAAGAGGGTCATGAGAGAATGCAAAATGATCTAGGGCCTATCCTTTTAAAGCTAATAATGTTTTTTCAAGCACAATTGAATTCTTTGTTTTAAATCTCCTTGCCTCAAGATGCTAATACGTGACCAGCTGAAAGGCCACAACCAAAATGTGATTTCATTTTTCCAAATATGAAAGATTTCTGTGGTAAAACCTGGTGTTGTGATGGTATCACACCCTATTTCCTGTAAATAAAAAAATACCCTATTCAGAAGAAATGCATAAAAGGTCAAACAAGATTGTAGTCCTCCCACAGAGCCAAACGTCATAGTGTCTTACTGTGAAGTCACGTAGCTGTGTGCCAAATAAGAAAAGAAATCATTCTTTCCTCTCTCTATTCACTTTTATCCACCACATCCTGTCCTCCTCCCTTTACCCTATTACACTGCACATCCGCGTGTGTAGGCCTGTGTACTTGCATGTGTGCTTTTGTGCTGTTAGTTGGGGGGGGCGAGGAACATGGTCTCCTTCAGTCAGTCACAGTCTGACCACCAAAACCTAGTTTTAGACCAGACAGGGAGTAGGTGGATGGATGGATGTCTGTGTGCACACACACAAATAACATCTTCTCCCTCTTTCTCCCCCCTCGACCGTTGCCACACGTTTACAGCCAAAACCAAATGAAAACAAGGTCTGAGCCAAGTCTATTTTAGAGCTTCCAAATTTACGGGTGAAGAAGGCAGCCCAACAGCAAGGGCACTGCAGTCAAGGGGAAATATGGAACTGTTTTGGAAATAGCACCTCTATCCAGAGGAGCCTCTGAGTCATGCGAGACCAGAGAGAAGTTCAGGCCCTGTTGTGCTTGGCAAACAAACACATGGCAAAACTAAGTTATTTGTCCACATGTGCACCAGGTTAACAGTGTCATCTTCACTTCTGCAAGCTGCCACGTAGGAAGTGGTGTCCAATAGACTTTCAGGGATTCAGACTTCAGAAAAACACATGGGCAGAGTTTTCATATTTCATTGAAATCTGAAGCAGGATTTCTTGGATTTTGGCCACAGTTAAACAAATGCTGACAAAAAGATCCCAAAGCCTTCCACCCCACGAGGGACTGTGCATAGAATGCCTCACTGGGTAAGCAACAAGCCCAGCCTGCTTTGCCAGCCTTAGCGCTCCATAATCATTTCAAGATGCAGCTGTGCGGCGTTAAAGGATTTCAGAATCTGTGGAGGGTGGCACGCCTTCAGTTGCGTACTGAATCCCCTTGGATTTACTGCTGAGGCATCTTTTGATGTAGCTCCAGTTTGCTGTTTTAGAATAAAACTGATACATATGTTTGTTATAATGGCAGCTATAGGCAAAATACAGCAAAAGGTGTATTGTTTGTGTTGTCATAGGGATTGGCTCAGAGCTCTCGCAATGGGGATGTGATGGGTTTGGTTTTTATAAGGTTGATGGCCCTTGTGAAGAGTTTCTACACCCTCCTACTCTCTCCAGCTGAGATTATGGCCGCTCACAAACTTGCTGTTTGCACAAGTGTAGACTTGAAAGGAAAAAGGGCTGATGGGTTTGTCAGCTCCTCTGTGCTGTCCAAACATCCATACTGGTTCACTTTATAACTTCACAGCTCATGCTGAAGAGGGTGTTGTATTGTTCTTCACCAATGGAAATCTGCTTCTGATCATTCTGTGACCATCTATTTGCAAGGTAGCCTATGAAGTTAACAGCAGCATCTGTTCATTTTATGACAGAAAGAGCTCAGATATCCATGAGTAGTTTTGGGAAGCCATCCCCTTTTAATAGCTCTCTGGTGGAAAGCCTGACCTGTAAACAAAACGGTACTCTTTGGTGTTTGCAATAACAGAGAGCGCTTACACTGAGGACTGGAATTCTACTATGCCATCAAGAGCAGAAGTTGGTAGATTATGTAGTTGATAAGTGCAGAGTGTTATTATAGCCTGGTTGACACCTAGGCTACTGATCTGCAAACTCACTTTGATATCAGTCTGCAGCTCTATATGGCCACAAAGCCTATTTCCACTTTGTTTTGTTTGCCTGAGATGGACAGCCAATCTTTTTGATACACACCACTCTGTTTCGCCTCTGTAATCATTGGAATCTTTGTTCTGATTGATTGGAGGTTTGTTCACTAGCTTACAGGGGCATTTAATAAACTCCTTATCCTTGTATTTTGAGCTACGCCTATTGAATGCATCTCAGGGAAGTGGGATCCAGATCAAATTCAATTGTGAAAACTAACATCTAGATGCATTGATGACATTGTCCAAACATCATGGCATTGCAACACATGATGCAGGTTATAGATTACAGTAGGCTAACAGTCACCGAAAGGACATGGTCTTCCTGCGTCATGGTATCACACTCTTGTGTCTATTTGGAAAGGACTGCTGTGCCCCTTTTTAGAAGAATTAGTGAGTGATCCGAGCAAGGCGGTGACATGTTATTGCAAAACACTGTTCCACAATTGCCATCCAATCAAACACGATAATAATCTGCACCGCATTGTATACAGATGACCGTTGTCTTATGTTAGTAGTCCAATGTTAAAAAAAAAAACAGCTGCAGATCACACTAAGCACTGCTATGTGTTCCGTAGATCCAAAGCTTCATGTTTTCATCAAAGGGTAACCTGGTTCTAGTACCTCCACTCAATATTAAACGTGCAAAGTCACACACCACAATTTAAAGTGAGTGAATTTAAAGTGAGCAGGCTCTTTTCCCAAAGTGACACAAAAAATGTGGTCTACCACATGTTTTTATTCCAACCATTCACTGCACCTAGCCTGGGAATACCCATGCTGCCTTGCACGCTCGTTCCGAACTGCACGGCAGCCTGGAGACCATGGACAAAATTTTCGCATG
>JASCQY010000031.1:1998367-2010980 GCA_030264315.1 Sardinella tawilis
AAATGGTACCAATGGATCAGGCTGCTTCTCTAGTTTCGTTTTAATACCTTTACCTCCTTCCTAGGAGTAGATTTGCCTTCATCACAGCTTTAGAAAGAGAATGAGGAAAATCGCGTTACCCGCGATTAAATGCGCTATTTATTTCCAAAGACGTCAAAGACGTTCATTCAGACAACCACACAGGTAAATACACTTTGGAGCTGGGGAGAGTCAGCAGGGCCACTAGAGGACGCTCTCCGTGCTGCATCTGGCCCGCGGGCCGCTAATTGAATAGCCCTGTTATACATTTTGTCTCGAGGGCGGCCATCTTGGAAAAATGGCAGCCATCTTGGATTTTTCTGTGGCCAATGCATTGTTAATTGTGGATTTTTAATCAAAATTTATGATTTATTTCACGATTAAATCATTAAGCAAACTTTTTCTGGTCTTGTCTGGTGCATTATTAAGGCTAATAGTGGGTTAGGAGCTGACGCCCCTAGAGGGCAATATTTTTGACCGAAATGTCTGGCCCTCGGACCAAATTTGTTCTATAGACCCTTAAAAACAACTTCCAAGTGTAAACGAAACTTTTGCATCAACGGTAAATGAAAATGACTAATTGCCTATACACGGAACCCCACTATAAAGCATAGCTGCATTCAAAGTTGCTGCAGAAATCACTTGCAGGTATTTGTTGGCAGCAAGTCAAAAGTGGGTAAGGACTCTTTAAGGGGGTTTCCTACATATTACTGATCATAGAGGGGCGCTCACACAGTTGTCCCTGCTATTGACCCAGCAAAGGTGTGTACCTGTTTTGGACATGAACGACCCAGTCTACCATGGCTAACAATGAGGAACAAGGAGCTAAGTTTCGAAAGGATATTCAATAAAATATCAAAAGTTTGAAGCAGCACTTTATTTTGATATGCAGTTGGCCATAGGGGAGTAACAAAATCGCTAGATACTTCACAGAGAAGAATGGGTATGACAAGGACACAGAATTGTACTAACGTTAGTGACATGAATTTTGCCATTTAAATTCAATGCGAAATATCTTGCGAACTGTTCATCGCAAGACCTAGCGACTAACACCGACATGACATTTCATAACATTTTGTTTATCCTGATCACTGATGAAAATGTAGGCTAAACAAACCTTAGCCGTAATAAGATGGCAACACTGATGTAGGCATGTGACCCAGCCTGACACAAAATACTTGTAGGCATCCAAACTCTTGAATGCTTATCACTAACGTTACCTACGTTACCTGTGTATGGCGATGGATGGTTAATGACATACTGTACAGATCATGAGGGGTGAAGTCAGTAAATGATGAGATGGTGGTGCACTTCCGAACGTCAGTGAACAATTCATGGAAGCAAGTATGCTTCAAACCGCAAAGCATGGAAGCAAGTAAGCATTCAAACTGCAGCCATGGCATGTCCAAAATGACACGAAGGTCACGTGCGTGGGAAGGGTCAATAGATTGACACCTAATTAATTATCCTCAGGGGGGCCCCTTCAGCTGGGGGATTGCCTGGTTTGCCTGCCCCATTGCGACGGCCTTGGAAGCAAGTAAGCATTCAAACCGCAGCCATGGCATGTCCAAAATGACACGAAGGTCACGTGCGTGGGAAGGGTCAATAGATTGTAGTTCTGTAGTCTTTAGTTGCTTACTAAAGCATGACTATATTTTCAGGGTCTTTCAACTGATGGTCACCTGCTTGCTTTTCTGTCTCTGCTCTTACTGAAAAACTAGACCTCACCACAGACACTTTAGTAACACAACACAGAGGCCTTTTGCATTTTATCAAACAAACTTGGTCAAATTAAGGACAAAAAATGTAGAAAATCACCACAGTTGTACTAAATGCTTTCATTACCAACCAACAGTACTCTGCAGCCTCAAAGAACTGGGACATGGGCTGATTGACTGATTGTTTTTTCCTTTAAGAGAAGGAGGAATCCAGGCTTATTCCGCTTAATTTACCCAGGTTTGCCATTTAGGCTACCTACTTGGAAAACCTCCAGGAGGGTCTCTGTAATGTGAGGCATCGAGGCTGAGGTGGCTGAGTCTCAATGTGCAAAACTTTACCAAAACATGAAAGCGTGTAGCCCAATGAAGATCCAGATGTGGACCTGGTTGCCCAGCTAAAAAACAAATAAAAAGTGTTTTATTGTCAAGGAAAAAGTAACTATGACAATGGTCGAAAGATACAGAAAAGAAACAATGTATCTGTGTTATTGTAGGCCAAATGATGATGACATTCATAAAAAGTAACAAATGTATCTCTGGCTCTTACCAGTTTGTAAGCTTTGTTTTACCATTACACATATGATATAAGTAGCCTACCATGCATTTCCAGTGGCCAATTGTCATATTAGAATTTAGAAAAAGTTTGTTCATTTCATCCAAAGAGTACAGTAGAAGGGTTCTACACTCTTTTCTTCCTCTCACATATTTCACACACAGTGGTGCATCCTGATTGAAGTCCAGCCCTTCTATGCCTCGTCTGTGATTGGTTCAGAAGTCTGAAGGAGATTCACGGGATAGCAAGATGTCCGCGTTCATTTGAAAAGAAGTCTTTATTATCGATGAGTTCCCTTTTTCTCTGTGTTTGTGGGGTCTATTTTTTCAAATGCAACATATAAAAGACAGCGGAATCATATAAAGAAAAGACGAGGACTCCGAGCTAAGAGCCATTCAATTTGTTATTAACAGGTTAGACCGCTAACCCATCACTGCCTAGCACCATGTTAGCTTTCTTGCTATTTGTTAGCGAGCTAGTTAGCTTGATTCTCCATGCCCAATCAGCGTAAACATGTGAAAATGAATGCGCCCGCGCATAGAGCTAGGTTTGCCGACTATGCTAGCTAGCTAACTTGCTAGATGTATGCGCGAAGTTGAGGGCTTACTGGCTTGAGTCAACTACGTCCTTGAGAGTTGTATGTGAACATGTTTTTGAGGAAGAATGGTAAATCGAAACACAAACATGTAACATAATGAGCTGTTAATAATTACAATTCGTTGCATGGCAGCTAACTGGGTTAATTAGTTTGAAAGCTAGCAAGGTAATTCAACGACGGTAGGTTAGTGAATACCTTTAGTTTTGCTAGCCTGTCCTTGCATTGCTTCATTTATTACATTTTAGATCAGGACCTATGCAATATATTGACTTATGTACAAGCTGAGAAGTGTTATTTAGGCTGTCGATGTAAGTAAACTAGGTTGGAGTTTAATGTCAAGGTAACGTTACAGCACAGTAGCCTACCAAGATCTTTACTTCGCTTCAGTCCTCTCTGACAGCACACTGTGGTATATTGTCACTTGTGCACACACAGTTGACGTTCGGCTTCAATTTTTGCAGAAATAATGCTGATATCGGGAACTCATGTCGAACGTCTATGAAGAGAGAGCCACAATGATAGCCGCTGGGGAACTGCAGTCGTTTGTCCCGTTCGGTCGTGAGCACTGCAAAAATCACCCGAACGCCGTTAACATCCAGCTGCGACAGCTGCAGCCTGCGTCTGAGTTGTGGTCCTCAGATGGTGCGGCCGGGCTCGTGGGGTCCCTTCAAGAGGTCTCTCTTCAAGAGAGAGAGAGGGTATGAGGACTTCATCCTCTCATATTACGGTTGACTTCTGCACCTTGAACAAAACAAGCATACAGTCACCAACTTTGACCAAAACAAGGTTAACCTGATAGCTCTGTGTGGTAGGAATCATGGCAACTCCGGAAGGGTTCAGATGGCGCTGGTGAAGAGCTCGAGTTTGAGGAAGAGCTCTATGTGGCTGGCAACATGGTGATCTGGAGCCGTGGAACCAAAGGCCAAGCTTCCTGTGTCTACAAGGCCTTTACTGTAGACAGCACAGTGCAACAGGTAGTGATCGTTACACTAATGATCTGCTGTGTTCTAAACTGCAAGGCTATGTGGCTATGGCTATGTGATTGATTTTTTTTAATGGTGATGGGTTACTGATCAAGTCTCACTATTTATTTATAGGCCTTGTGGTGCAACTTCAGTGTACCACAAAACAATAAGTCCTGTAAGTATTTTTATTCAACAAACTATACTGTATGTGTTGTGTTTGAATTTGCTTTAATGTCTTCTCATATGTTGCCTTGTTAATTGCTTCCAGCAAAACAGACTGTGGAGCATACAGTTTGCATTGCCCAGGACACGTGCATAAACGTACACAGTGTTAGTGGGAAAGACTTCATTGCTCCCCTGCCTTTTCAGGTGAGTAACTTTGTTGGCCTCTGTCTCACCTCATATGAAATTAATTTTGTGTCCACAAATTGCAATGTGATGTTAGGAAGACGAAGGCGATGAGACTGATACAATACTCTAATATGAACAGTGAAATTGATTTGCAGGTATATGAAGCTGTGAAATCCATACAAAACATTTTCAAGCACCCACGAAAGAATGTTGGCCTATTGCACGAAATGCTTTCATATTGTTTAACTTTGTGCAAAGTATCTGGAACCTATCCATTGGGATATGTTTGCTTCCTGGTGGATAGATGCTTTCTGCTTGAACCAATCGCCAATGTTATGCATTGGAATACACTGTTTCCCGTCATCACTTTCAGCCCTCTATCTGTTTGCTGATTGGTCTGCACTTCCCAGAGCCGGTGGAAACCTAAGATTATGGACAGACACAGTGGTGAAGCTAAATGAGAGATCGAGTGGAAGCAATAGGCGATGCTAGCCTGGCTAAAAGAGTGTTGGGGAAAGACTGAGATTTAAGCCTGTGCAATCAGTCTGAAATGCTTTGCTCTTCTTACACCCATCATGAGGATAGGTCAGACAAGCATATTCCTCCAAAATATAATATGCCATACACACGTTTGCTTTGATGCAGTGAGGTCGTTTTCTAATCCCTCTGTAATTTCATCTGAATTTAAGAGGTTAATTATAGGGATAACTACTTGAAACAGTAGTTTAAGGTAACGCAACACACAGCCCTGTTTGAGACCTCTGAGTGCTGTCAATATCAAGAAGAACAAGAGACAGAATCTGCCAAGTGGCTGCTAATGCTAAGTGAATAGGGCACAGGACAATGAAACGGAAACAGGTTTCTTTGCCCTTATCAGTAAGTGTTGCAGCAATGTAGGTTTGCTGTTTCGTCTACATTAGGTCCATTTCCATCAGCCCACAAATCACCCCGCACACTTGGGCTAATTCATTTTGCCCTCTCAGACAGCGGTAATCCAGGGTTTCCCCCAGTGGTTTATAGTTAAGGCGGCCACTTTGACAACGAACATCTCCCACCTTGACTAAGTACCCAGAAAAGATTTTGTATCACAGTGAAATTGCACAATATAACATTTCCAGTGATAATAGTCACTAGTCTCCGTCTAAATCCCCCCCTCCCCCACATTGCCTAACTCATTTTCTGTGGGAAACACTGTAATCGGTGTGTGTCTGCTTACAAAAAGTCCTCATGGCTCATTTTCTGATTAGTAAACCCGAGGGACTAAAATCTGTTGTTGACATAGACAGTAAAAGCAGAGAATTTTATATATTGGTAATATAACTAATATTTTAATATTTGTACCTATTTTAATATAGTAAACAGGCTTATAGAGGCTTATACTGACATCAAGCACACAAAAAACAATACCCATGAAAATCATCTAATCAGCATGAGGGCCATTGCTGGGCCTTCCAAAAGACCCTGCTCCAGAAAGGTACTAAAATCTCACAGATAAATGGCCTATAGGGGCGGATTGTAGGCATGTCCCCTCTACACATCCACACCCAGCCAGGCGAATTACCAATGTATGTAATGGAAACGGCCCTATGGTATCACTTTTTCTGGCACTAAGTGACCTCAAGCAAGAGGGCACTAGGTCTGATTATGAACCATTGTTTCAAGTAGTTAGTAGTAGAAGTAAATGCAATGATTGCAAAATTAAATTTACTTGTAGATTTTTGCATGACATATCCTGTCTCCCCCATTCCTTGTCAGGTAGGCTAACTATGGTCAGGGGCGTACTGATACTGGGTACTGTTCTTTTACTGTCTATGGTACTGTTCAGTGGATAGCCTACTTTAGAACCCCTGTCTCTTGTTCAGGCTACTGGAGGCGACTGGAGCTGTGACATTCAAAGGGAATCATCAGTCTGCTCTGTGGAGTAAAACTGGACTGGTTTTAATATTTTATGATGGGTGTCTTAAGTTTATTTCACTCAATATGAGAACTAGCCTGTTAGCTAACTTTGTTAGCTCCCTGGATTAACATACGTTGTTTGTGATCGGGCACACCGGCAGCCTACGGCACAGTGTGAGCGCAGACCGAAAAGAGGCAACCGTGTTCCAGTCTGTTCCATTCCGGTACGACTGAACCAGAGACAGAGATGGTTAGGTTGATTATCTTTGACTGAACTATACGCAGTGTCAGTGTCAGCCCCAGTAGCCTATACCCTACAAGAAACAGTGTGTAGACAGGAGAGAAGACTCTAAAAAGGAGTCCTGTGTATCTGAGCTCGATTGCTCTTCCTTCATCCTTGAACTACCCGGATGTTTGTCACAGTAAATTGAAATTGAATTTTGAGAACTGAATTTGAATTGTGAGAATTGAACCTGAATATATTATAGAGATTGAAATTTCAAATGTTATTTGATTCCAATTCCAAACGAATTAATTAAATTTCAAACTATACTATTCAGATTAACAAAATAACAAAATACAATTTTAAATTGTGTAATGCAAATTCAGCTTTTCAATGCAATTATTCAAGTTTAGGCATTCAAATTCAAATATAAATGATTCAAATTCAGTTTCTGGTGGCACATATTTCAGCCCATAGAATTGGATGCTGCCAGTATTTTTTGGTGAAATCATTTTGTGTACCAAAGTAGTTTATGTGGGGTATCTGGGATCAGACTCTGATGCGATGGGTGTTCAAACTCTGAGTTCAAAGCCTGGCTTTAGGAGTCCTTCTATGCTGTGTTTCCTAAAGAAATGTATCCGTAAGTGTAATACTGGAGATGCTGCATGTGAATCTCATGTGTATCACCAGTGTGGAATTGTCCTAGTAGCTGTAGAGCTTCTGTATTCCACAGTTAGGCCTAATTATGGGGAATGAATCATAATGAGTCTGTTTTGCTACATGGTTTGACATTCCCCAGGAACAATCCATTTCATTTTGCCAGCAGTTGTAATGGGCAGATTGGCTCCCTTTCAACTGGGGAAGGGGATCCCTGTGAGTAAGGGCCAGTGTGGAGCGGCCAGTAATTGGATATCCTGGCATTCGGGATCGTGATGTGTGTGTTTTCCCCTTCACACAAACACAATGACTTGGTTCTCTTCCATCACCAGTAGCTGAGTTTAGTTAAAGGATAAGTGCCGTTTTCACAATTTGAAACTTATTTGGGGGACAAAGTAGCGTTACTTACTCAGCCATTTCACTTTCCTGTCATTTCGCATCTTTGCCGAGATATTGCATTCGCCAGTATCCATGTAACGGAGTGGTCGGGGCACCGAAATACTGCCAGTAAATGCGTTCATTTCTCAGATGTTTGTTACGATAGTGCTATTCAGTCAGAAGTACTGACTTTTTCCAACCAACTGCAGAAAAAAATAATTTCAAACAACAGGGCTATGGATAGATTCATAGCGGACTTCTCCCAGTGTTTCCCATACATAGACAAATTGATTCTGTGTTTTTTGCTTTGTTTTGGATTTTTTTCCTATGGTTCTTACTAGTCAGAACTAAGACAATCAAAATTGTACAAATTCAAAATGCTTCTTGTAGCTTTTCAAATTGTCAATCAGATAATCATACTGGTGTATTTTACTGGTGCAAAATGATAAGCACCGACTCCAAAATGATAAGCACCGACTCCACTGACTGTCATGACACTGCGAGACTATCCCGCACCTTCGCCCAAACCCACCACAAATTGCTACCTGGTTTGTGGGAAACACTGTCTCCTTTAAGTGACATGAAGCTGGTCATGAATTTATGGTTATGGGGCTTCCATTGCCAGAAGCTCTTAACACTCAGACATCATGTCAAAGTTGATAGTGTGGGGTTGTCGTGTTTGGGTAGATGCAGCCAGAAGCTGACAAGGGAAGTCCAATAGTTAAAAAAAAAAATTGATCCTCAGTTCATCTGCTCTGTTTCTTTCAGGTGTCCACACTGTGGCCCACCACCTTTGGTCTCCTGCTTGAACGCAAAAACCTCACCTCTGATGTTCCCATGAGTCCTCCCAGGTAGGACACCTGAAGCCTGGTCTCACGGTTCACGCTGACCCTATGTTTGCATGCAAAGCAATAATCAACCTGCTGACCATACTTTTAGTTACCATATCATACCATACCAAGGCGCATATAAAATCATTTAATTTTCCCAAAAATCGTCAGTGCGCCTTATAATCCAGTGTGCCTAATATGTGGCTGTGTTCTAACCTCGAACCGATTTTAAATGGTACATGGAGCCAAAAAATCTGGGTTAGCAGAGCATTACGGAGCCTCTGGTTGAGTTTGAACGTTTCACATGCCAGTACAACTGCAACCGTGAGGTGGCAACATAAGACCGCCCTAGGCGGATTTGGGTGACAGCCGCGGTAGAGACATTAGGAGGCAGATATCACGCATTAGATCATGGAAATAGAGTAGCTTCAATTCAGAACATGAACAACGTTGAAAGTTATTGTGAATTAGTTGAATAAAGTTCAATTTATGACATGTTTTGTTTCACTTGTTGCGCCTTATGTGTGGACGTTGACAGTTATTGACATGTTAATTGATATTGCGCCTCAGAATGCAGTGCGCCTTGTGGCCCGAAAAATACGGTACTGTAGTGCCTTAGATTCCCTCCTTAGTTGTATTCTTATGAATGTTCAGACACAACCTTACAATGAAATGAAAGCAATAACAACATTTTTTGTGTGTAATTTCAAGAATTAAATCTTGGTCAAGAGGTGTCTAGGATCCCTATGGTTGAGGGATGATGTACTGTATGATAGCTGTATGAT
Organism: Sardinella tawilis; assembly: GCA_030264315.1. NCBI lineage: Eukaryota > Metazoa > Chordata > Actinopteri > Clupeiformes > Clupeidae > Sardinella > Sardinella tawilis. Next base: position 2,007,340 of record JASCQY010000031.1, read on the forward strand.
AGCTGTGTGTAGTAGTGATGTCTCTGCTCTGTTCCTATGGTTGAGGGATGATGTACTGTGTGATGTAGCTGTGTGCAGTAAGTCATGTGTCTGCTGTGTTCCCAGAGAGCCTCTTCCCACCCTCTTCAGCATGCTGCACCCGCTGGATGAGATCGCCCCTCTGGTGTGCAGCTCCACTGGTGAGGCTCCGCTCAAACTCTGGCTGGGCAAAATCAGCAACAATTTCTGTTTGTTTAAACCCAGTTCATATTTTGAGTGTTGATGATTTTTATGTACAGTAATATACAGTGCCGTATTTGACAGACGGGGTGTTGTCCTTAATTTACTAGAGCAGTATTTTTAAAATGTGTTAATATCACAGAAAACACATTAAATAGTGCTTTTATTTACACCTAGGGAAATCTGCAAATGATTATATGATAAATGATGTTAGTCGAGCTCTGATCATGGAATCATATGTGGCAGCTACAGCTGTGTGGCTGTGGTGTGTTTAATGGCATATTGCTGGCTATTGAGCGGCTGAGGATGTGTGTTCCTGTGTGTCTCCAGCCGTGTTTGACATCCCGCGCATCCAGTACGTGTCTGATAGCACGCTCAGGGTGGTGTTCTCCTCCTGCAAGCCGTCCATCATCATGACCTACGACACAGTGCAGTGCACACACACTGTGTGGCTGCTGCGGAAAGTCACCAATGAGGTAGGTCACTCCTCTTGCACTCTATATGCTCATTCCTGTATTATGCTAGTTTGGTCTTCTATCTTTATCTTCCTTCCTTCCATCCATCCATCCAGACATCCAGACATCCAGAAAATGTTGCCTATGAAGCATGGCATCTATAGAGAGTTGTATCTTCGATCTAGGCTCAGGGTGTCTGGAAGATGTCTGATTTGTCCTGACTCAATGTGACCTTTGCCCTCTGACCCCTATGCGTGTGGCAGGAGCAGTCGGTGTTGTTGAAGTGCCCTGAGCCTGGGCCAGGAACCGGTGCTGCCAGCTTCCTGGGTGCCCACCTGCGCAACGTCTCCCCACTGGACTCGCCCGCCTCGCCACTCCACTGCCACACCCTGCACAACCAGAGCCGCCTGGCGGCCTCGCCCAGCCTGCACTCGCGGGCCCACTCCCCTGGCATCTCCAACATGGCCGCCCTCAGGTCAGATGATGGCCAACACTAGAGGGGATAGGCTTAGGGGCAATCTTGCAGATCCTTACCACCAAGACGGAATGAATACTCAAAGCATCCCCCCCCCCCCACCCCCCCAAAAAAAAGTTTCCGAAATATTTTTAGATCACTTCTAAATATATATTGGTAGGCCTTTTGGCCCTAAGGAGGTTTGCACATTGTTTCTTAAAGTTGTTAGAAATCATAGTGTTGTGCCATCCACGCTAAGCATTCAAACATGCCCTCTGTGCCCTGTAGCCGCTCCCACAACCCTGGCATAGCGGCGCCATCCTTCTGTGGTGCCCAGCGCTTCAACGTGTCGTGCCATTCGCCGGCGCCCCGTGGGCACAGCCTGCTGGCCTCGCCCAACAGCACCTTGAACGAGTCGGCCCTGCTGCCCGAGAAGGAGCCCATCATACCTGACCTGTGCATCGAGCAGCTGTGGACCGAGACTGCTACCACCTCACACAGGTCTCACACACACACACACACACGCACACACACGCACACACACACACATACATACACACCACTGAAGTTCACTCGTTGACCCATTATGAACTCCAAAGAACTCCAAAGAAAATTGTGTTCGTTTATGTTTGCATTTTTTTTTCTCCAAAGGGACAAGAGTTGCCAGACATCCAAAGTGTTCATCACCTCAGACCTATGTGAGAACAGATACCTGTGTTTCCTGGTGGAGTCGCATCAGGAGCTCAGGTGAGTGCCACTCTGCCCGTCACTGCCCCATCTGCACCTGTTCATGCACCTGCCCACGGGCAAATCAATCAGTGCGTTGATTTGATGCTAACAGTGGCGTCATGGGGTTTAGTACTGCGTTCAGTCCTCATCGGTTATGACCCTGAGAAATTAGAAACTCCGAAAAGATTTGATTCTTTTGTCCCCATCCTTTCTTGGGAGATCATTACCACTCATTGAGCGGCCTGCTCCTCAAAAGGTCATTGGAACAATTAACTTTCTGTGATCGGTGTGAAAGTCAGTAGGACTGCTGCTTAATTCAGTAGACCACTGGGTTCCCTCCTTGTATTTGCGTCATTCCTGATGTTTTTTTTTCCTGTAGATGTGTGAAATTCCTGGAAAGTAATCATCACTCCCAGCTGCTTTTTGTGTCCGTGTCCACCATCCCAGCCAAGGATGCGGCACCATTGGAGGTACAGTCACAAGGGAATTTCCTTGCATTGAAATCTCCGTTTGGACAGTTTTGGGAGTGTCAACGGCCTTGGGAAAAAAAAGTATCCCTTTCCAAATTGGTGCATACTATACATAAGACATTGCAGTCTTTTGAGCAGATTGCACTTTCAGACACAGGCCTTGCTGTCTCTGTTTAGAATGGTTTTATGTTGGATGACTTTTTGCCGCATTCTGCTAGCAGTGAGCCAAACAGAGGCATGAGTCATCATCGCACCTTTTAGCATGTCTTTGCTTTCTTCTGCTTCCTTTGTTTTTGCAGCAGAAACTGGTTTAGTGTTGCATGCAGAAACCTTAAAGCAACACTCCACTATTTGTGGAAATATGTTCATTTCCCACCTCCCTTCGAGTTGATTAACTAAGCCATTCCTTTCTCCTGTTCATCCAGTCCTTCTCTGAGTCTGGCAATACCAATTTTAGCTCAAAATTAGCATTTATCATTGAATCAAATTGGACCATTCCATACCATCATATCTATCTATCTATGTGCCTATCTATCTATCTGTCTATCTATCTATCTATCTGTCTGTCTGTCTGTCTTACTCCATCTGCCCATTCGGTCTGCTTTAATTAATTCTGTCACTGCATGAGTCGTAAATAGCCTGACATGTGGGCCCCTTAGCATAGATGTGTGTGTGTTTGGGGGGGGGGGCATTTAAAATACAAGCACATTTTGTAGTCCTTTAAATCTGCCACTGAATAGTCCATTCAGCTTCCTGTTCTTCCTCACCTCAGTCTCCCAGTCAGTGGTTGTCAGGGTAATGAGCTTATTTCCTCTCCTCAGAGCCGTGACTGCATGCTCGTCCTGGAGGTCAACGGGAGTCTGGTCTTGTACACTGGAGTGACGAAGGTAAACAATCCCCACACCTCATCAACAGCTCTTAAAATCCCCATACCTCTTAAACAACTATTGCAATTGGGCACCGTAATTTGCTTCAGGATAAATAAAGTATCTATCTATCTATCTATCCATCTATCCATCTATCCATCTATCCATCTATCTATCTATCTATCCATCCACCCATCCATCCATCTATCTGATCATAATGATTTCACCTGTCAATGAACCAGATCTCATTGGCTAGAATGTCTTGATTACACATGCAAAAAAAAAAACAACAAACCAAATCCTACTTAACCCTGTCATGTTAATTTGACTGAGTTATGGTTTGTCAACATGTAATTCCAAGTCTATTACATGCTTAAAGTGATACACCGGCGCGCCCAAACCTAACATCCCAGTGGAAGCAGTGGTCGAGTACAAGGAGCTGACAAAA
>JASCQY010000031.1:2046300-2056430 GCA_030264315.1 Sardinella tawilis
ACACATACACCCACCCACCCTCACACTCACACTCTCACTCACACTCTTCGTTGGTCTTTTACACACACACACACACACACAACACACTCACATTTACCTGCTCTCTCTCTCTTACACACATACACCCACCCACCCTCACACTCACACTCTCACTCACACTCTTCGTTGGTCTTTTACACACACACACACACAAACACACACACACCACACAACACACTCACATTTACCTGCTCTCTCTCTCTTACACACATACACACACTCACACTCACACTCTTAGTCAATTTTTTACACACACACACACAAACAAACACCACACAACACACTCACATTTACCCGCTCTCTCTCACTCACACATACTGTACACACACACACACACACACACACTCTTATTGGCACCTGCACACACACACACACACACAAGTAATACTTTCCAAGCCAGCATAGCCAAATTTCCCGCAGTGGTCAGCCAGGTAAATCCCTCCGTAGTTCCTGTGGGACTGTGTGTGTTTATTACTTGTGCTGTTCCCACACACACTCATGTCTCTCTGTGTCTCTGACCCTCACAGAAACAGGCCTTATACTCGGCTATCCTCTACGAGTGTGTGACCCAGGAGATCCCCGAGATGCTGCCCACATACATGGCTATCGATCAGGTGAGGGGGCACGTCCTCAAACCCAGTCAAACATCCACTTAAAGGAAAAGTCTAGAGCAGGGGTGGCCAAACTTTTCTGTTTGCGGGCCAAATCCTGAAAAATCTAAGCAGCCAAGGGCCAATGCAAAATCAGTGGCCTCGTTTTTAACCAGTTTCAAGTGAGAGAGCGATGGCAGGACATCCAATGCTATAGGATATTAATGACAAAGATAGCACTAGTACTGAAACTATGGCGTGCGATGGACCAATAATATTTGGTCTGTCATCCAATAGAGAAACAGCAGCCGACACCAAGCCAGCAGGGAAAAGAAAATGAACCATGTTTGTTTTTCCTACTGACAGAAGTCAGTGACTTCTAACAACAGGGTTATGGGTTGCAGTGTTTCAGACTTTCCCTTGAAACGCTGCCTTCTGAGTGACAGCTATCAGTCATCCTCTTAAACACTGCCCACTAAATGACAGCTGTGGAGTTTCTTGATTAGTCTACTGAGAATTGCTGTAGTGGATGTTTGCTAGATTAGGGGTGAAGAATGGATTAGGAACTATATTTTACACATGCAAAATTTGATCTAGGCTTATGGCATGTTGGTAATAGGAACATTGCCCAATCTCTCAGTATACAGTATGCACCAGTAATCCAGGATTGTTTAGATCAGGTCAAGAAACAAGGTGATCGTGCTGCTAACCTTATCTATGTATTGGTGCTTACTGTATGGACAGTAAATAAACTCTTATAGTGTGTTTACATGTTTTCCCATGATGTGCCTGTTTCCATCCATGACACTATGGTATGCTGGAATGTATGGGAATATAACCGTGTGGGTGTGTTTGTCTGTGTGTGTTTGTGACTGTGTCTGTCTGTCCGTGTGTGTGTGTGCGTGTGTTTGCGTGCGTGCGCGCATGCAGGCCGTGTGTGGGATGGAGCGGGGGGAGGTGAGCGAGACGTTTGCGCTGGGCCAGATGAAACTGGTTGTGGATGTGTGCGAGAGCCGCATGCTGCAGAGGCGCTGTTCCACACCGCAGACGCCAGCGGCCCACAGGAAGGGCCGGTTCCTGCTCTTCAGCTCCGAGTTCCTGACAGTCATGAAGAATGCTGCCGACTCCGAGCTCCACCGCTGGTTGGCTGGTGAGTGACACACCCACGGAGAGGCGTTCCCTCCCTTGGAAAGAGGCTTGCACGCTGCCCAGACACACTCTAACAATTCCCAGCAGTGTGGCCAGTATGCAGCTTCAGTCTGCGCTGGTTGGATGGAGACAGTGGAGTTTGGCATGTCCAAAAAGTCAGACTCATCTCACTCACTGCTTTTCAGAACGTTCTAAAGAACGCAAGCAAATAAATTGTAGAATGTTGCTGTTTATTTGGCATTTTCTAGGAAATGTGGGCAAGCCCCTTTAGTTGCGCCAAAGGCGGTTATTCTAAAGTATCTTTTGTCACGCTTGTCTATGACAACAAGAGTAGTTTGGTCCAGACCAGAATGATTTCATATTTTGCCCCAGCCCCTAGGAATTGCCATAACTCTTTGACTCAAGGCATCAGAATGTGTTTTACTGGCCAAATATGTTTGCTCTCTCATAAGGAATTAATCTCCAGCTGTTCATCTCCTGCTGACAGTACAGGAGAAATCTCTACTCAGTCTACAGTATAGACTGCTGCACTATTGCACTATGTATCGTACGTATAGAAATAAAAGTACATGTATGTATATTTGCTGACAGGACTCACTGTTTAAGGAGTCAGATGACGTGACTAGTTCATGGCCTGCAGTATGGAACAGTCTGTCAGTGCTATGAGGTTACCAGGCCCAAGCTACTCCCCCATCTCCTCCTCAAACAGACAGTTGTTCTGCCCAGACTCTAGTCATGGTGGTTGGCACCATCATACATACGAATGCCTTTGTGGGGAGGGTAATTTAACGTGTGGCATCATGGAATTTCAGTGTCTGGCACCATGCTTTATGGGCAAACATGCAAATCTGCACAATTATGTTGTCAGTGTGAGAGATGAGAGAATATTCTGTCCATGCTGTTGTCGTAGGACTAGTGTAAGCAATATGCTATTCTAGTAAGGCTAGTGTAAGCCAGCTACTCTTGTAGTAGGGCTAGTGTAAGCAAGTGATGGTAGTCAGATAATTTTATGACAAATGCTCTTGTAGTAAAGCTATTGTAAATCAGCTACTCTGTTTGTTAAAAAAAGACAAATGACGAATGCTCTAGTAAGACGAGTGTAGGCCAGCTATTATTGTCGGCTCTTGTGGGGTCTACGCTGCTATTGTCCAGCTCTTGCTGACTTGTCAGACAAATGCTCTTGTAGTAAGTCTACAGTAAACAGGCTACTCTGTAATAAGACTATTATAATCCAGCTATTGTAGTAAAACTACTGTAAGTTAGTCTTGTAGCAAGACTTGTAGTAACCCTAGTGTAAACCAGCTGCTCTTGTAGTAGCCCTAGTGCAAGCCATCTGCTCTTGTAGTAACCCTAGTGTTAGCCAGCTACTCTTATAGTAAGCCTAGTGTAAGCTAGCTACTCTTGTAGGGAGAAGGCTGCTAGTCTTGCAGTAAGAGCTTCTTTGAAGAGTGTGTTGAAAGAGGCTTTCTGATGTGAGCACTGGGGGATGTTCCCCATTGGTGTAAGGCTAATTGACAAAGCCCTTGAGGGTTACATAAAAGCAAGCCTCACCACCAAGTGGTTAGTCTGTAGTCTTGGGGAATGTTTTGTAACTCGTCCAAAAATCCTCTCTCAAGCACATGGGCATGTTGCCTCGGCAAAGGCACGACTGAAGGCAATATCCTTGTCCTCGTTTGTTAAACATCTTGTCCTCGTCAGTTTGTCTGTTTTCGCAACAGTTGTACTATATTTGTAATTGTGGTACAGTCATAAGTTTCCTTTTGAGTACTGAGTGAATGAGTGAACAGGTGTTGAGTATGACTGAATAAAGGAATGAATGAATGAATGAATGAATGAATGAATGAATGAATGAATGAATGAATATGACTAGTTGAGCGTTTTAAAGGCGATGTGTGTAGGGTTGAAGTTGTCTTGAACCTACCTTTACCACAACACATTTTGTCATACTATATGTGTATGTTTCATATTGAAGTTCTGTGTGGAATGCATAAAGTGCGTGGGTGCCATGTTTCACTCACAGAGAAATAGTTTTGTCATTAACATCAGTACTTTTTTTATTTTTGAATGCTTTAAATGGTGAAAGTTTACAATGGCTTGTAGCTGCTAAAATGCCATATGCTTTAAATTGTTGAGCATTTTTAATGCCTTGTAGCAACTCCAAACCAATTTGAATGAATGCAATGATGGCCTCCCCTGGGCAGGTAACGGCCACGTGCTGCGAGCATACATGAGTGGGCAGCCTTTGGAGGAGGACACCGACACCAACATCCTGGCCTGTTTCCTCATCTACCACTCCTTGCTCAGCCCCAAGAGAATGGACTTCGCCTGCCTTGAGGGTAAGCAGTCATTTGAACTCCATACAGTAGAACTGTCAGCCCAGCCTAGACCACGAGCCAGACTAGAACATCAAAATATACTGTAGTCTGGCTATGACCAAGAGACCGGGCTCAACCCAAGGGGCAGAATCAGCGGTTGTCTTTCAAGCTGCCTCTGTCTGCACACAATACAGTCGCTAGCCTGATCAGCTACCGCTAGGGTACGTCCAGACATTTCTTTGAGGATAGAGCGATGGGATTGGTCTGACCAACCTTGGGGGAACAGCTGCTGAGGCCCTATGGTTAGTTTCTACAAGTGCCTGCTTAGCAAAACCATTTGCTAGTGCTAGGGTCTGTCTTCATTTCTTGGCTACTGACACAATCAGTTATGTCTATGCTCTTGTTTTGGACCCCTCATTGAGTGTAAATATTTTCAAGGGCCCCTCACAAATCCAATCATATAACATATCCATTTGTTCAGCTAAATGCTAGGTGTTATTTTGTAACAACGGTTTTCATGGACCCCCTGGTGTAGACCATTTGAACTAGCATACATTATGGACAACAAAAAAAGCCTTGAATGTAGCAAATTGGGAAGTGGATTTGAAGCCATTAGGCACTTACACATAAAGTGTCTTTTATCAGGCACTGTTTGGGGAACTGTACAGTGCAAAAAAGTGTGACCGTAAAGACACAGATACTCCCTCACACGTACATCTAGTGCTCAACACATCCATCAATACTCCATGCTGCCAGTGAGGTGGAAGAAGCCAAGCATACAGCACAGTACAGTATGCCCCCCTCATACAGCACTGGTGAAATGAGATAAAGACCAGGAGCCAAAGACCATGTGCAATAACAGTGATTGACTGTGATAGACTTGAAACATGCCTGTAACGTGTGTGTGTGTGTGTGTGTGTGTGTGTCTTTGCAGGGAGTGCGTCGTTCCCAGAGCTGTTGTGGAAGTGTAGTCAGCTGGGAATGTCGATGCGCGGCGCGCTCAGTCTGAGCGCTCTACTGTTGGGCATCGGCGACGCCTGGGTCCCTAAACCAGTGCAGTGACCCATAGCACCACTCCCCTCCCTTTTCTCTTTCTCTCCCAAACACACGCCTCACACACCCACACCCACACACCAGGACTTGGATTAACAGGTCATGCCATCTGGGGGAGGAAGAAAGGGAGAATGAATGAATCAACGTTGCATCTTTGCAACTTGTATTATATTTGTACTTAAAGTTTGTATGGAAAACACAAGAAAACTATAAATGATGTGCTTAAAAAAAAAAAGAATCCATCTGTTTTGTAAAATACTTCAGACCTCAGCCTTTTCTTTGCTTGCTCTGTGAGTCACCTGATGCCGCTGGTGTTTTTGTACTTGTTGCTTAGTGCTGAGCATATGAGCTTCACAGGAACATTCCTGTACGAATGAAAAACATCCCTCTGCAAATAAGCCTCATCCCACACGGTGCTAAATACCAACCTCTCCCCTCCTCCCTCAGATATTTCTCTCTTCTCCCTCTCTGTGCTCCACTCCCAGAGACTACTACTGTAGGTTCCATCTGCTCCTCTTGGTTGCTTCGCACATTTCCCGTGACCTTGACACCTTTTTTTTTTGTTGTTGTTTGGTCATGACTCGTGTAATGCAGCACTTGAGAAAAAGGAAAATGAGGTCTCTCTCTCTCTCTCTCTCCCTCTCCCTCCCCCTCCCTCCCTCTCCCTCCCTGTTCCCTTCTGCAACAGATTACTGTGACACTGTTCTGCCATAGGGCTTCCTCTGTGGTAAAGCTGCAGTGACACCTTTAAGGCCTGTGTGTGTGTGTGTGTGTGTGTGTGTGTGTGTGTGTGTGTGTGGGTGGGGTGGGGGCCCCGTGGCTCAATCAGGAAGCCCACATTGGCATATCTCTTGAGATGGCAACCTGGCTTCGCCGGATGTGGCAAGGAGTTCACTAGTTTTATTGCTTGGAGCGTGGCGTGTTCTTACTTGGGTGTGGATGTGTGTGTGTTCATTTGCACACTGACATGTGGTCTGTGTGTGTGTGTGCCCGTCTGAGTGGTTAATTGCTGTCTGGTTTCCTCCATGTGAGATGAAAGGGGATGCTGCGGCGGAACTGCCCCACAGGCTCCCTGCGTCCTGCGCTGCATTTCCCTGTGAGCCCCGGCTCACATGGCACACTACAGCTAGGCTAGGCTAGCCTGGACTGCAACCGACACACACACACACACACAGGGCCGGTTCCTGCTGGCATAGACTGCCGAGGCCAATCACCTAGGGCACCAAATGTGCAATGGGGGGTGTCGTAATGCATTTTTTTCATTCTTTCATTCTTCATTCTTTTTCATTCCTCTTTCATCAAATGGGACAAAACTCAAATCTGGCACAAGCCAGCAAAACGGCCTAGAGCCAGCCCTACACGTGCACATACACACACACACACACACACACACACACACACACACACATACACAGGACTGTTAATGACTTTTTTCTCAATGAGGAAACATGCGGGCCTTTGATGTAGGCTACATCAAATTTGAACAACTTTCCAATACAGATAACCATCGGTCTGCCTGATTCAACTTTGTTCAGGGCACAGGCAGGAATTCTGAGACGCTCCAGCTTCTTATAGCTTCATCAGATCAATGGAGGAATCTCAGGCATGGGCCAGGAAACACTCAAGCTTTGTGGAATCTGAAAAATTAGGTTGAGCAAGAGCAGTGGCTGAGAATAAACAGCTTGTGAGAGAACTAGCGGGTGGTTTAGTTTTCCAGACATTTTCTGACTTTATACAGATGCAACCTATATGCAATCTATATGCATTGTTTATGGTTTCATCTAGACTGTAAGGACGGAAAATGTGAAATAAAAAAAGCTGGAAGTTGTAATGAATAACAAATCAGGTATGTGTAAACAGGTAAATCATATATGAGAGACCGGCAACTTTCCGGACTAAAGGCAAACTAAGACATGCTCTTCTGATAGGAACCAATGTGCCACTGTGACTGAGCATGTGAGGACAAGTTTGGCCCTGAAAGAGTCGTCAGTCACCATCAAAAATATTCTATGTCACTCACACCCTAACTGAGAAATGTCACCACGCCCTTATTCAAAGCAAATCTGCGTTGAAGTTCTCAAGGGAAATTGGCATCTGTATGATGAGAAAGAAGGTAGCTGACCATTTGAACGTTCACATGGTGAGGATCTTGGCTGCGCTTTAATACTCCCATATTGCCTTTGGAAGAATAAACTTGATCAAGGTTTGCATACTAAAACAAGGAGGCTACATCATGTGCAGCATTGCACAAAGGCATGCATAGAATGCTTTGGGATGGGAAGGGCTAGTTGTCACATTGCGAACAGTTTCAGCTTACAGTTCTTCATTCACAATCCTTTCTGAGACGGGCCGTTGTGGCAAGTCCTCTGTTAAACATAAAGTGGGTGTGACCTTACTGCGCAAAGAGAAAGTCGCGTTCCACAACCCCTTAACGCTATGAATGAGTCATATCCAGAACAAGTTACAGAAAAAGAAACAACGATGTTAAGAAAAAAAGATGAAGACAAGAGAGATGAGAAGCGATAACCAAACTACTTGCCATTGAAATCTTTCAGAAATTTGCCATCACGAAGAGAACATTACAAGACTGGGCACCAGCTGCTGAAACTTCGAGCCTCAGAATTAAACGGTAAGTAACCAAGGCATGACGCTGGAGTATGTCAAGTATATCATTTAGACGGAGTAGTTTTTCGTGAAAATTGTTAGTCCTGTCTTGTTATTCGTGTTAAATCTACCAGTCATTCAGCCTGAAGGTCAGTATGAAAGAAATGTAATAACTTTGCATTCATTTCATGCAACTACAGGTAGTTTATTGAGCTGTCTGTGAAAGTCTTATACATCCTTAGAGCTCTGAGCCTTTTATCACAGTTGACATTTTAAGTTGACATTTTTCACCTATTGCTAAACCCAGTGTTATTACATAACCCGTGCAAATAAAGCAGAAATAGTTCATTTTAAGCAACAGAGAAATAGCCTGAAAAGTCTAATTGCTCATTGGACGGTTGATGGTAGATAAGAGGAAGTATGCGGTGGAGGGTAAGTTTGAGATAGTGACTAAACTTCCTGTTCCTCTTTAGAATTTCAAAAAGATACAAGATGCATTGGCATCATTTAGCCTATACAAGTAACAATATCCTAAACAGGTTAAACCTACATTGTAACCCCTCGGAAAGAATAGCCTACGTGGCTGTGAGGATGACGTTAAAAGTCATAGGCTACATCTGGCGTCTCAGATAATATTGTGAGAAATAGCTGGAGCTTTCAGTTGGTTTTGACAGCAAGGGCCCCGCCGTGTGGTCAGGCTGTCGAGTCACGTAGTTTCATTTCCCTGCGTCAGGGCACACTCAGAAGTGGGGGCGTGCCCAGTCCAACTTATCAATGCAGTATCTGTTAAGGCAGGATCAAGGAGGTTGAAATAGGCCTAGTGAGAGAATTTTTTAAAAATGTGTCATACGTATATCCCAACTCAGAGTGTGTGTAAAAGCAACCCATTGTAAACAAAACAAAACAAAAACAAAGAAAAAAACATGATATTTTCCTCAAACTCTCCAAAATGGACTCTCACAGTTTGAATGCTGTCCTTACAGTGCGTCTTTTGTATGATCTCTCTTCTGAAAGTTTTGCTACTCAGTGTCTTTTTTTCAGAGCGTGGGGGCTTCCTCTGTCATTCATGTGGTTTAGCTACACAGAGAGCGGGCAATACTCTTGAATCTGTGAATAACGTGGTGATTTCCAGAGGCATGACCTAAATCAAAGAGCACATTTGACCTTGTCAAAGCTCAGGCAGTCAATCTTTTGACCATAGATGAAGGGGCAGACAGACAGACAGTACAGTAAGACCATGTATTTTAAGTTGCTGAATAGAAAAGGCAAATAATACTTCCCATCTGCATTTGGCATGCCAATACACACGTTACCTCTTTTGTTAACGCATTCCCTGTTGTCTAATGTAATACCAAATTGTTATCCAGACGACTGGTTGTGAAACAGGTGATTGTTTTCAATGTGTGCTTTATTGATTCTTCAGCAGACAACACCTTACTTGCAACGCTTACTTGGAGTTTCGCATGGGTAACCATTCCATCTAAATACAGCTCACACAGAGACACACACGCACACACATACTGTAGGCTACACACACACACATTCTCTGTTACGACTCACACGACTCGGGTTTCCAGTAAAACCTGCCACTGAGGGCCTCAGTCTACCGGAAGTGGTAGCAGTGAAACCCTTATTCATAAAATCTCATTTGAAAATGGAAGGGGTTCATGCTATTTGTTTTATCACTGAGGGAGAAGAGGATTGTCCACCAGCCTTTTTTCTATGGCACGAAGAGATAAAATAATGCAAGCACAGCGTTTGCCTTGTAGGTTTTGGTGACCTTGAGGTTGCAAAAGAGACACACATTTTGAGGAAGCCAGCAGCATTGTCTTTTCAAAAAGCTTGCATTGGCTGTTCCAGTCGTCATGTATCCTCCCTACATTATTAGTGCATTGACTAAACCCATACACTTGAGTATGGGTTTGTACACTTGGAAATATGCTGCAATTATGTGGATGGGAGCATTTCATGATTATATTTAGGACTGATTCCAATGTGTGTCCTAAGCCCTGAGTCCTAAAGGGCTTGACTTTGTTAGATCATCTTGATGATTGGCTGAATCATGCCATTAAAGTCCTCAAGGGTTCAGGGATTAGGGTTAGGGAGGCGTTGGGATTAACCACATGTAGGGATTAAGGTTAGGGAGGCACCGTGATTGAGCATGTGTTTTGTGTGTCACATGGTCTTATTAACTATCCAAGTAGATAATGGTTGTCTTAATGGTTTGCTTTTTTTTGCGTTTGCCAAATGGCGTTTGTTTGCTTTTGCGTGTTTGGCAGGGCACAAAAATGTCATTGAATGTGTTAAAGTGACACGCCACCATTTGTGGAAATATGTTAATTTTTCATCTCCCCTCGAGTTAATTAATTGAGCCATACCT
>JASCQY010000031.1:2095466-2106935 GCA_030264315.1 Sardinella tawilis
GGGGGGGAGTGTTGGTTCATATGCCCACAGATGGGCATGTTTATGATCATATTTAACCAGCCTGGCAGGAGGCATCTGTGGCATGATCATGGGCGAACTCCAGCTGGCTGATGGGCGGTCGCGTGGGCAGGCGGAGTGCTGGTGACGCCCATGCCACTTCTGCTGCTGTGGCACAACACCAGGGAGAGGGGTTGGGGGGGGGGAGCTGGCACTGTAATCTGTTTGGGCTTCAAGTGCTTGTTTTTTCTCATTACAGACTGGCAGTGGGGGAAACTGCTCACCGTTGCATGCTTTCACTCATACATAAACACACACACACACACACGCACACGAACACACACATACACAGACACACAAACACATGCACACACATACACACACACAGGTCATGGTTCATGTGTTTACAGATGCTCATGTAGTAACACACACACACAGTCCACTCATATTGCAAAGGAAAAAAATAAAACACTAAAAAAACTATTTCCCATCTCTCTAATCTCTTGTCACAAGTTCCCCACCCCACAAACTCTCTCTTTGTCTCTCTCTCACACACACACACACACACACACTCACACACATAGGCTCACACCATGAGACAATTACACACTCATCCCATTCTCGTGTTGCCTAGCAAGGCAATGCCTACTGATGCAGGGATAACCGTGTCTGACACTCACAGGAAATCCTGCCTGGCTTGCAGGGTCTAGAGCCTCTGCTGAGCCCAATGTGTCATTCACTGGTCTGCCCCAACCTCTCCTAAGCACTCCCAATGGATGCCTTTACAATGAGGGCAAGTACAACAGAACAATGATGTAATCACACACACGCACACACACACACACACACACACACACACACACACACACACACACACACATTCCCCCCTGGTGTCATGTTTCATGCCCCTAGGCTTCATGTAAAGGTTTTATATTAGAACCTGACTTCAAATTCGTATATTATTTATGTAGGATGTCTGGGTCACATCCCATGTGCGGTTTTGATGAAATCGGAGCGAAATGGACTTTGCTGGGTCTCTGGAATCGATACTGCGTTAATATGATGTGGACTGAGCCCAAAGCGTCACCTCTCAGGGTGGGCTCTCCTGAAAGGGGAGAGGGGCATCACTATTAATCTCCCTGCTCAGTTTCCCCTAAGTGCCTCTAAGGGGTTTGATACACACACTCACACACACATACAGTACACACACACACACACACACATAAACATACAATACACACACACACACACACACACACACACACACACAACAAACACAGTAAAGATATAGTGCATAGTGCACCTTTCTACCAACAAGCACACCCTCTCTCTCTCTCTCTCTCTCACACACACACACACACACACACACACACACACACACACAGTCTCCAGCCCCTTGGGCATCATCCATTCTCCTTTCCCACAGGCATGTGGGAAAAGATGACAGAACTGATTCAGTGGTCACCAAAAGATCTATTTCTTCTTTGATGGTGCCTAGAGCATCCTCTTGCTCCATTGCAACCACACCCAAACACACACACACACCCACACACACACGCACACACGCACGTGCACACACACACACACACACACACACACACACACACACACACACACATACACACAATATATATAGTAACTCATCATCTAAATGTGATACATAAATGTATACACAGAAACACACCAATATACACAAACATTAGAAATACACTTTCACACTTACGCGTTCTCTCTCTCTCTCTCTCTCTCTCACACACACACACACACGCACACACACACACACAAAACATTGCGCTGATAAGGAAGCCTATAAAACTCCATTTCCATTTGGCCAGGTCATAAAACACACACTGCGAAAGGTCAGACGCCAGCAGTTTGGCAAATTCAGGGGGGCATAAATCCTGCTTTATGCATACGCCAGCACCAGTAATGTATGGGGCCCCAGCGGGCAGCCAGCAGGCAGGCCAGGGGCCCAGCAGAAGGAAGGTAAGGACACCATCATGGCATATTCAGATGTAGGCAATATTTACTTTTCAGGCCATCATTCACACACACACACGCACGCATGCACGTACGCACACACGCACGCACACACACACACACACACACACACACACACACACACAACCCTTTTCCCCACCTGACATCCACTCAGCTGAATGAGATGATCTGGGCTCTGAGGCACTTTGTATGCCTCTAGCAGAGGGAAGTAGAGCATTGAGTTTCATGACAAAAATACACGCACATACACACAAACACACACACACACACACACACACACACATACACACACATAGACTGCAGGAGCAGATTATAAACACATATGGGCCAAAGCAGTGGCTAGAACAAGAAGAGTCTGAATAGACAATACTACACCAAAAATGCTTTTTGCACTTGCTCACACTCTCTCACATGTTAGGCGGTGCGCACACACACACACACACACACCCACACCCACACACACACACAAACACACAAATAAAAACATAAATACTGTATTAATAACCCAAAACAAAGCCTAATGCCAGACTCCAAAACAAAAGAGGAATTAACTCCGTCTCCAAATACGGATTAAGGGAACAAAATCGACCCACAGTGCAATAAATACTCGATTGAACTCGGCACTGCCATTTGCAGTCGATTCATTGAGAAGACAGCGTATTGAAACGTGATATTCCACACTCTCATGACTCCTTTGCGGAGGAATGGCCGCCCGGTGGCCATATCTGTGTGTGTCTTCATTCTGCTGTGATGACCTTGGCTCTTGACCTACCCTCGGAGTTGTCCCAGTGGCAGGCCCAGGCAGAATAGCGGGTGTCATATGTAATTACGCCCCTCTCCACCCCCCCCCCCACACACACACACACACACACTCTACAACTACCAAGGCTTTCTTCTTCCTTCTTTATTTTTTTCTCTCTCCCTCACTTTTTTCTGTAGGTGTTGTGGAGGGAGAGAGGGATTGCCCACTGAGCTGAGAGGAAAAGAAGGGGACTGGGGCTAGGCCTGCTGCACAAAGGAGAGGGCTAGACTGTGTGTGTGTGTGTGTGTGTGAATGTGTGGATGTGTGTGTGTGGGGGGTGGGAAGAGAACGGGGGAGTGAGAGAAAAAAGAACACACTTTCATGATGTGATCCCCTTTACCCTTGCGGCTTAACTTCAGCCACACGAGCCCAAACGAGCAGCTCAGTCCTGAGAAGCTCAAACCACCCCCTCCCAGATCATTCCCATTCATGCAGAGACATGTGAGGAAGTCTCGGGTATAGATTAAGAGTGTGTGTGTGTGTGTGTGTGTGTGAGAGAGAGAGAGAGAGAGAGAGAGAGAGAGAGAGAGAGAGAGAAAGAGAGCCCGTGAAGAGTTAAAATATTTACTCCGGAGTGATGAAGTCAGTGCTGGCCTGTGAGAGAGAGAGAGTGAGCCCATGAAGAGTTAAAATGTTTACTCTGGAGTCATGAAGTCACTGGGGCAGACACAGAGCTGTGATTGGTGTATGTGAGGGTATGTAATTATGTAAGTATGTTTGTGCCAAGTCGTGGAAGGTACCGTACTTTCCGTGTCCTGCAGATGCACCCAGATCGCCTGGTCGTCAGGAGGAAGAGAGGGAACAGATATTCAAATGGCAGCGCAGGGCTTGGGAGAAGCCATGGTCCTCATGATGACCCATACGCTTGCTATGCTTTGCATACAAACTCAACATTTTCTATAGAATGAGAGGGGCCTGTTTCAATTCCTCAGTGTGGGTGTGCACTTCACACATACCATGTGTCAGTTACATTTCTCACACTTCACATCTGACTTGCTTTTTTTAAGTAGATGCTATTTTATTTTATGATTTTATTCATTTATTTTTTCTTGCTGCTCATTCATTAGGGCTGGGGTGTGGGTTTGATAAACATATTTTTCTAGTCTATGACTCTTATGACTCTCTTGACATGTCATGAGGTTAGGAGTTCAACTCAAACCAAAAACTAGAAGTTTAGAGTAGGGCACAACTTCATACTCTGTGGGGAAGGGTACGCACATCCAGAAGTCTCACAACTTCATACTCGTGCACAAACGTGCAACCAGAGGCTTTGAATGCTTGTGCTTGGAGATGATAGCATTGCAGCCACACAGTTTATGTGTCACACACACATACTGTATATCTGTGTTAGCTCATGGTGAAATCAAACCTGAAGTCAAAACAAAGCCCTGTTGTTTGTGGCTGACAATTGCTGTAGGTATGAATAGGAACAAGACTATTTGGTAGGCCTACAAAGAAACGGAATGGCAAAACAGTAGTTAACACTTCCTAATGAGTTCTCTGTACTGTTCAGATAGCGGCAGCTGCCAGTCCTACCAGTAGTCAAGGCAACCTAACAACAGGACTATGCGTTGATTGACACCGGACTATCCCTTTAATTGTTAAATGTTGATAAACAGGCCCATTAACATTCATCATTAGGAAGAGAATAGTTGACAAGCATATTTATTTACAGCATTATTGCACATTTATTATGAAAGCATAGCAAAAATTCAGTGCAAAATACAAAATACCTTTTTAAAAAACTGAAAATAACAAAATGCTACAATTGAACTGGGTCCCATGAGGTGGACATAGGTCAGCTTCTGCAGGCCCTCAGTGAAAACGTCCTGACCATGCTGTAATGTGGAGTCTGTCTACAAAATATGGCCCCCGAGACACTGCCTATTGCTGGTTAACGCGAGAAGAGTTGTTCTGAAATATAAGGCTATACAGTAAAAGGTGTGTACAATAATGCTAATGCAAATTAATGACATGACAATACTGGAACCCCTGGTCATTCGCAAGAGGATATAACATACCGTTATGAACACACAATGCATAGGAATCAAAAACTACAGCCCAGATCTCACACTCGTTCACTCACATGTTTAAAAAGTTTGCTGCTTCCACAGGTTTCTTCACCACTCTGACTTCGATACAGTACAAAAGAGGATCTTTGGTCTTACTCACTGACTCATGATAAAAAAAGACACAAAAGACTCTGCGGTGGTCTTTTGGCACAGAGAAATACACTGTTATTTCTTTTTGTTTCAAAGAGGTGCAAAACAATGAGGTGGTCTCTGCTAAAAACTTGAGTTTACTGTTTTGACTGTTGTCATTTTCACACCCTCACCTCTAGGTGTGGTGAAGAGAAATGAAAAATGAACCCACCACATTATCAGATCAAAACATTGATGTGTTACTTTTGGCTTTCTTTTACACAGAGGTCACTTTTGTAACTGATGACTTTTTGGCTTTACAACTCCCTTGGACTATTCATCTCCTCTCCTGAATCTCCTCCAAGCTTTTTACTGTCCCACAAAACAGTTCTAAGAGTGCCAGCTGCTGCAATGGCTTGCACTTCAAAGGGACAGATTGCATTAAGAATGACTGTTTGACTCAATATCAATACGAGAAAACCTCCAAAAGATGGCACAAGCCAAAGTGACAAATACAATGCCCTGTGGTACTCTCATCGCCTCCTATCCCTTCCACACCCATATCCTCACTAGTCATGAAAACACTCAAAAGTCCTGAAACAACACTTGAGATCAGACACGGTCTATCAGGTCAGGTGGTTATCGCCCCTGTATAAGATGTGGTAGTCAGTGTAACAAAAACAACACAAAACAAAACAAAACAATAACGCCCTGCATTTGAAACCCTGTTTCCCTGGATCCAGTTCATTCAGTGGTTTTTCATTGACAAAGCTGGTCTCCCCTGTGGCGCAGTCTGGTGTTAGATGATCTTTAAATGATCTGGCACTTGAGCAGCGGGCCTACCAACGCCAACACTAATGTTGTCCTGGCAAATTAGCACACGTCTGAAAGCCCAGGCTTGCCAAAGGTCACAACAGTGAAGTGATTGATGTTTTGGTGCGTCACAAACAACGAAAAGTGTAAAACCGGTGTCAGCTCCTAGAATTTTTTTCCCCAGCCAATCAAATGATCTTCCCACCCCCCACCCCCTCACCGATCGGGCATAAATGCTTTCACTGTGAAATCGGAACAGTATTCTACACGGCCATTTACTATCAAATTGAGTCATAAAAAAAATCTTTTTGTAATGTCAACACACCCCAAAAAAACGGAAGTGCCAAATATAAGACGGAGACGCCCCCGCTGGAGAGCTTGCGTGGCGTTTGCAGGAACGTCAGAGATATACTGCTACGCTGCCTAATGACCACTTCAACAGAAGAAATCATGTACACAATATACAGAAATGTACAAATAAATAGATGCAATGTAAAAATAAACAAAGACAGACAGAATAAAGTACAAAAGAAAGATGGAAAAAAGAGGAATGTTTGTCGCTGGTCAGTCCAGGCAATCCACAGCATTTTAGGCTCAGCTTTCCACTATCATGCAGGAAACAAAATAAAAGATGAAAAATATCCATGTGCTGCAGATTTACAGAAACAAACACGAAAGCAAGAGAAAAACAAAAACAACAACAAAAACAAAAACAAAACTTCCCCGTGATCGTGTAATACATCCCAATCTCTCATTGCTGATCTGGTGACGTTGTTACTGCCCAAGATCCAAGTGAAGATCCAGATCCCAAAAGTAAGTCCGATTGTGCCAGAGTTCCACAGGATTCGCACATCTCTGACAGGGCAGCCAGTGGAGCGACTGCAGCGTGCTGCACGAGGGTGCGCTTGTCATATTTACACTATAGTACACTATACATAGGAAGAGTTCAGGTGCTACAAGTCTGCTGGGTTTCCCAACTGTCCAATCAGTCATCTCCTCCTCATGATGTACTGGAAGAGTCGTCCAATCAGAAGGCCTAGGAAGAGCATTAGGCCGGGGCCATTGGGGAGGTGCTGCCGCAGATGGACCAGCAGAGCTTGACCATTCCCACCTGCCGGAGCCTGGCAAAGGGGAGAGCAGTGATTGGTTATGTTAATGAAGAGATAAACAACGACAAAAACCACAGGCTAACAGGAAGACTTGTTTTCTTTTTTTTCTTTACTGATGCAGCTGCCCTCATGTGCTCATGTGAAAGTAGGCAGTGGAGAGAAGCAAAACGCTGCTGGGCTTGAAATTACTCACACTAAATTGCTGACGAGGTAACTTTCACTAAGTGGTTCAATGAGCCCCAGCATAAACAACGCACACAGGCTAGATCCCACAGAGATTAGCGGCATTCGCTAGTCTCTAGTGTACTGTACAGCACACTTCAGCAGTGTGGACAAGATGGATACATAGAATTGTGTCCTTCTGGAATGGGCTGTGCATTGCCATTTCTAATATGCATGCCCTCTTTTGATTGAAGGTGAATTAGCTGTGTCTGGGTCAGTGCAGTCGGGGGGGAAGTTGGTCAGTGAGCCAGTGAGGAGGGGGGTCGGGGGGGGGGAGAATTAAGAGTCGAGGCCTCAGCAGACTTGGCAGCGCTGCGCGCGGCTGGAGCAGGTGTCTGTTTTGGCTCGCTGTGCCGTGGCGTGGCTGGGCTGAGCCGCCAGCATGCGCCCGCCGCTGCTCTGGCACAAAGGGAGTCGCTGCGATAAGCACACGTACAGGCATGCCCCCGTGGCACTCTCGGCGGGAGGGACGCACGAGGAAAGCCGCTCCAGAAAAGCACACTTCCGCACACACACTTCCCTTTCAGAAAATAACAAGAATAGAGCGAGAAAGACAAACACACACATACACACATACACACACACACACACACACACACACACACACACATGCACACACACACACACACACAGAGTGTACTGCTGAGGAGATTTCAGTCCCCTCTGCCTCCCCAGCTCCCCCTCCACTCTACTACCACCATCACCACTTGATTGCCATCTCTGAGTGCAGGCTTAAGCTGGCTCTACTTAGGAGGCCGACAAACAGAACAACAACAACTACAACAACTATAACAATAACAATAACAGCAAAACACACGTCAACAAAAATAGCAGGTCGCTTTCCTCACATTACTACTTCTGCTACGTTTCCAAATCTGATGAAGACACCGGGCTGGCAAGTGTGTGTGAATGTGTGTGTGTGTGTGTGTGTGTGTGACGACTTGGAAGTGATCTTGAGAGGGAAATAATAAGGGCTTCAATATACAGCGCACATGGCATGAATTAAACCTTGGACGCGCAGGGCACTTTTCTCTAAACAAATGAAGAGGGAAGGGCAGCAACTCTCCCGGATGAATGGCGAAAGCCTGTGCCAAAAATCACAACGTGCCCTGCCGAAATACGGGCAATTGTGTTGCTGTCCGCACACAGGAAACAGGTGAGTAGGAAGTGGATTTTTTTTTTTTTTAAGGAAGAGCTTGACCGTTCCAGTGAGAGTGACATGGTGCGGTAGCCTTGTGTCGCTAATGACTACATTATCTGAGGCGATTACACTAGCTGAAGTGAAAACAAAGAAAAGAGCTGATCTTTGTGGGGTGCTGCACACTGGCTGTTGCGACCTTTGACACAGTGCTCTTGGCAGGCGCTGGCTACTTCCAAAACGCTGCGCTACATACTGCTGGATAAAACTGATCTTACCTGAAAACAACTCCAACTACTTCTCAATCCATATCAGTGTTACGGGCAGTAGGCTATGTGGTGGAGTGTTTTGGAAACAACCTAGATGTTTTGAAAGAGCAAAAGAGGAAAGTGAGAAGGGGAACGATCCCTTTAATGAAATGGGATTAGCCTCAGTTACAGTATTGTGGTCCACTTGAAAGCCAGAACTCTGTTTTTTTTGTGTGTGTGTGACTGACACTAGTCCCAGAGAGCTCCAGCGCCTCGTCTTTCTGCGCTGCAGTCTGCCGACTTCAAAAGACACGCTTGCTTCTTCAGCACCATACTGTATTATCTACAACACCAAATCTCAGCTGCATTGAGAAATTAGTCAAACACTTCACTTTTTCCCCTTCTGAATGTGACTGTCTGCTAAGGCGTGACCCTAGGACGTCAGATAGAGCCTGAGTCATCTCAATGGAACACTCACTGTGTGTACGTGTGCGTGTGTGTGTGTGTGAGAGAGAGAGACAGAGAGAGAGAGAGAGAGAACAGTGAAAATCTATAAGACCACATGCAAGCCAAACAGAAAGCCACAACTTACGGGGCCAGGGCGCTGAAAAACAATCCTCGTGAGCTGGGAGCGCGGCCCACAATTTGGCGTAGATGACATGCAATTTGACTAACTTGCTAATATGTTTGCAGATGTGTGTGTAGCGCTGCCAGAGAAAAGGCCAGCGCTAACGCAAGGCAACTCCTGAGCCTGCGCTCTCATTTTACCTAAAAGAGTTATGCAGCTGTGAGGCCAGTTCACTCGTGAAAACACACACACATACACACACACATTACACTCCCTCTCACATAAACATGTGCAGTCTCTCTCTCTCACACACACACACACACACAAACAGATGGCTTCAGAGCCTATTAAAATACTCTCTCTCTCACACACACACACACACACACACAAACACCATGCACAGATCATTTTGTGTGGGAAATCTGAATTGTTTCTCGGTCATCTTTTTAAACAGGCTGTCTGGAAAAAGCGGGTGAAATCCTGGGCTCTGTGAAGTAGTGCAGGAGTTCCACAAATCACAAGTGATGGGTCTATAAGGAGAGCTTCAGGTGCACTGGCGGGGGATGGGGAGAGCTTGAGTCAGCACTGCTGCACACAGATGGGGCTGCGGCTGCTGCTCAACGCTACTTGCTTGCTCTTAAATATGTCAGGTAGAGGACGTAAATATAGCTCTAAGCACTGTCATGAAATCTGCACATTAAAGGGATAATATTCAAAATAAATGTGCCATATAAGCAAGGCTTGTAAGAAGAAACAAGAGAGACTTAAAAAAAAAAAAAAAATGGGAAAGACTCAATTATTCCAACAGGTCCCGGTTAAGAGATCAACAGAAAGAGCTGGTGCTCTGCGGTCTAGCATTAGTGCGAGTAGTAAACTAAATGGCAAAGTGTACAATTTGTCTCCCCAGAGCACATGATGGCGTGACTCCTTTTGCATGATGATGCTGCGAGGGCATCATTAGTGTTAGCAGTAAACAGTGTGGGATGGAAGTTGCGTTCGTTAGCTGGTGTATTATGAGCCCATCTCAATGAAGAACCAGAGAGAGAGAGAGAGAGAGATGTTGGCTGCTTTAGAATAATAACCTCTCTCCCCCAAAGCCACACATCTGCTCTGCATTATCCCAACCCAATCGCTGCTTGACTCACGCGCTCACTGGCCAGTGTTAACATCTCACTAGCCGCTAATTCCCGCTACCAGAGCCCACCGAGGGAATTTCCTCTGTTACAGTCACCGGTGTGAAGGGGCCGGAAGGAAAGACAAGGGATGAGTGATACACAAACAAACACACACACACGCACACACACACACACACACACACATAAACACACACAGGAATCCATGATGGTAAAACTGGTGACCAAGAATACCAGCCACCCACATCATGCAAATCCACTATGCACCTGTGAGTCCTTCCCAGAAGCCTCAGAGTTCATGGAATCCACTCCACACATCACCAAGCACAACAAGTGCACAAATGAAGCACTAAAACCAAAGATAGCAGGGAATGCTGGGAATCCAGTGGGCTCATTCCCACTACTGATGAGAAGCAGACAGTAAAAACAGTAATGCTCAGTGGTCAGTCAAACTTGACAACCACAAGTAAATGTTGGCTGGTATTCAAATTGTTTGCCATTTACATGGTCCTTGCATTATTCCAACAGGTCACATGTGACACAAACGGGACTTTTCCATGTGTGTGGCGCAGAGCGAAACAAAGCCAGGCGTCCTGAAGGGCTATTTCAGTCAGAGTCGAGAGACAGCAGCAGTAGTGCCAAGCAACAGCAGAATGCAGCAGCAGTGGCAATAGCAGTGGCATTAGCGTCAGCTATAGGCTACGCTAACTGGGCCCTTCAGTTACACAAGCAGCAGTTCCAGCAGCAGCAGCAGCAGCAGTGCTGGCGTTAGCCTAGCGCCCCTTGGAACCTGTGTGCAGACTGCCTGACCCTGAGAGATAATGACAAAGAGCAGGTCTGCTGGGGCCAGAGTGCGTCTCCATGGCGCTGGAGAGGCGGGCCAGTTGGATAATTAGAGCCCAGAAGCAAACCACAGGGTAAACATAATGAAGCCGCCAAGCAGCCAGGCACAGTTACGTCGCCCCGCAGCCGTCTGCCATTGGCAGGCAGAGAGGCAGGATGATCTGCTCTACCCCCCCTAACCTTCCCAACGCATCTCAGCTGGGTCTACTACTACTAGCCTCCTGCCCCCCTCCACCTCCTCCACACGCATGGTGGGGCTTGTTAGCACTCACACTGAATGGAGGAAACGGACACCGGGCCTTGTTTGCGTGTGTGTGTGTGTAGTAGGTTCTTCAGTGACTCGCTTCCTGTACTGCTGCTCACAGGCTGACTCGCGCACACAAACCCACACACACACACACACACACACACACACACACACACACACACACACACACACACACACACACACACA
>JASCQY010000031.1:2107035-2124351 GCA_030264315.1 Sardinella tawilis
CACACACACACACACACACACACACACACACACACACACACACACACACACACACACACACACACACACACTCCACTCCTCCCCTCTTTTCTGTCCTGCTTGTTACTCACGCTATCCCAGATCTACTTGGTCTCGGTTCAATCTTCCACAGTCTCTCTTTCTCAGTCTCTCTCTCTCTCTCTCTCGGCCTCTATCATTTTTCCTCTTTTTTTCTTTCCCTCTTTGCCACTGACACATTGAAACACTTGAGGTCTGAGTGTGCTGGAGAGGCGAGCTGTGGAGAGTCCAAGCGAGTCGGAGGCTCTGGCAGCGGTGTGTCATTGCCCCCAGGCGTGACTGCAGGCCTTTGTCATGTACACATGTGGACGACAGAGGGGAAATTACCGGACAGAGACGGCCCAGTGTGGGATAGGCCTACGACTCATACTTACAAAATACTACAGTTGGGATATGTGTGTGTGTGTGGTGTGTGTGTGTGTGTGTGTGTGTGTGTGTGCACCCACTGGATAAATTGTACATGACTTCAAGCTCAGGCATCTGAAGAAGGTCTACTGAGGTCTATTGAGACTCCACAATACCATTGGGTCTCCCAAACTCCATTCCTTTGGCTCTTAGTCATTAGGCTGTTCTTTGGAGTGCGCCGACTCAAGGCAGAAGGTGTAACAGAAAGATCTGAAGTGACAGGCTGTTTGAAATGTGCTGCTTGTCAGCAACTTGTTCCGCGGGCACATGAGCTCCCAGGAGGAAGGAAATAAAATGTCTGATAAGGCTCAAATGGACACATTGAGTGTCCTCTCTGCCTGTGATACTCCATTCAAAATATCTCCATTCTCTTGTCCTTGACCATAACATGCAAGGGCAAAACGACTTGTGTGTAAAAGAGCAAGATGGAGATTGCTGGGGGAACTTGCCTGAAACTAAAACATCTGCTTCTCTCTCATGCGCTCTCCAATCTTATTGCTTCTGGTTCGAGTTGGGCACATTTCATTTTTCTCTTTCCTTCTGATAGACCTGGCAGAAGCCCTACCATTAATGACAATGCCGCATGCTCTCTACTGGCTGCCGTATATGAGTTTGCACCATTCAGATGATGTGAAATCCACAGCATGGTCTCACTAGGCCACGCGACTTCAAGAGCCCACGGGCTCAGAAATAAAACCCCTTGCTAACAACCAGCCTTCAGCCAGACCACAATCTTCTGTCAGGGGAAGGAGGGAGGGGGTGGGTGATGACTCCTCAGCCATCTGACCAGCCTTGCGCTAAATCGGAGCTAACTGTTAGATGGTATTAGCGGCAAAATGAACCAATATGCCACTGTCAGGCAATTGGGCAGAAGAGAGGAGAAGAAAAGATTCAAAACTCTGTAGTGCTGTAGTGTGCAGGGCACCTTATCTTCAGTATGTTGATAGGGAGTAGTCTATAATCCTGACTGTAAATAAAGTGATGCAACACATGGAAACTGCCCCCCCCCCCAAAAAAAAAACGTTTGAATATATCCGTTACGGTGGTAAGTAACTTTCCATCATAAAAAATATGTAAACACTTTTGCAAGTAGCTAGTGAGAAGCTGACATTTTCTCCTCGTGTGCCCACATAACGAGGCAAACATGTAAATATTAAACTGCAGATCAAAGACGTGATAGCACCTGGCTGGAAAGTATATGTTTGTGACACTTTTCCTTTTCATTTTTTTCCCTTTCAAGAAAAAGCAAAAAAAAAAAAAAAAAACACAAGAAAAAGAAATTCCCTTGGTCATAGGTAAGCAAATGTTGCTCCATACTGTGGCAGATTTCATCACCGTCTTGACTTAATCCTCAGGTTTCTCTGCAGGGCTGTCAACACTCATTGCTGGTGTCTCTCATGGCCCAGCATAAGGTAGGTTACTCACCCCGCCAAAGTACAGGTGGTTGAATTCATCGCCGATACGCCGCAGCTCCTGAGCGATCTCCTCTGGTTGCATATTCCCCACGCTACTGCTTCTGGGGTGGGCTCTACAGGGAGGGTGGGGGACGACAGCCCACGGCTCTGAAGAGATAGGACCAAACGAAACAAAACAAACAAACGAATGGACAAAAAAACAAAACACAGACGCAATGAATATTATTACATACACAGAATTCCATATAAAATCCTGCATCCTCCTCTATAAACTTGTTTGGACGGGAACTCCTATGAGTCAGTGAAGAAGGAGAAGAGAGAGAGTGGGCTGTGTTTGTTTGTGTGTGTGTGTGTGTGTGTACGCGTGAGGCTGGTGTGAACATGCATGCAGTTTACTACAAACTCTTCTCAGGTCGTTCTGGTCCAAGTGTGGCGTCATGAACACAGAGGGCATTGAGTGTGTGACTGAATTTTGAATCATTTAGAAAACATTTTGGGGTTTATAGCTAATAGCAGCGAGCCAGCCTGGCTGAACTTGTGCTGATCTCTTGCAATGACTCAATACATTCTGCTATTTCTCAAACCCAATCATATCATGACCACAAGGCAGATTGTCCCCTGGACTGTAGAATGTATAATACCAATTCCATTCTCATTATTACTCAAGCACCACAGCAATTCAAATATTAACAATTTCATGTGCAAACCACTTTGCGTAATAAATCTTTACAACATGGTAATAACTACAAATGCATGTCAATTACTTACTTGGCACAGACTTACAACATAATTAAGGAAACAGTTTTTACAACATCTGACTACAATACACTCTTTGCCCAACACCATTGTTAATAAATAAAGATGTCAAATACAGAATCTCATGTTTTTTTATCATAAAGGGATTCCAAATATATTTGTGTATTTGACATCTGAAACGTGTCCAAATACACACTTGAGTTGCGCAACCGACCAACCAAGCTGGCGGAGATCAGATAGGATATTGTTGTCTTTAGCCATTAAGAAAAGTCTTTGTGGCATGCTGCACGTGAAACACTATAGCCTGAGATCTGGGGAGGCGATAGCAGGGAGATCTCTCCCTCCTATCTGGTTGGTTCCCTGTTGGAAAATGGCCAGAGCTGGAACTCTGTCTCCACCACACAAAAGCTCCAGCTCTCTATTTTGACTGGAGTGGTAGTTTCTACTGAGGACCCCTGAGTTAGGGCCCCATCATGCAAGAGATTGCATAAATGAAACAAGCAATAGGTTCCCTTTATCAGGCCACAGAGAGCTGATATGCAAGCCCATTGGTCATTTTGTTGAGAATGGCTACAAAAGGCGCATCCCCAACACACACACGTGGACAAAACATGCACATTCAAACAGAAGATAGACACTGATTAGGTCGCTCTGAAAAGAAGCAGCCTCTGCTTGAAAAGCTGTATCATTCACGACGCACTGGCCACACACTAAACATACAACATGGCTGTGAGATGATAGTTGAGACCGACCTGACAGGCTACTGTATCGCATGATGTTTTTCGGGCGCCACATCCAGAAGGGACTGAAGATATTGCAATATGTTAATGGAAAAGGTCCGACCTCTTGTGCATGAATTTCTGCACTGAACTTCAATTAAAGTTCATTGATTTTTCACTTGTATGTTAATAGCACCCGTCAGACTAGGTTAAGAAGGAGATTGCATGCTCCAGAAAACAGTGCATGATGCGTGCATAAACGTCATGCAGAAATAAAAGAAAAGGAAAGATGGACATCAACAAGTGCAACTGACTGCCACTCATCGACATGTCATATGACATCTTACTGTTCGTACTGGCTCATCTCAAATGAATGCATAAGTAAACCAGATATACTCAAAGGTGCGTGAGTGAACTTTGATGGGGCACAGTGACGGAGTACACTTCACACTTGCATGCAAGGCAACCGTCAGCGAGTGGGTGCTTACCATGACTCGAACTGCTGTGTTGAGTCTGAGACAAGCGTTGTACAGCATGAATAATGGCTTGACTAGACGGACTCGGCGTTTGGGTCGACTTATCAGGTCTACAGCACGGTGTTAATGGGGAGCTCGGTACAGAATCAGACGAAAAATATCCAATGGAAGAGATGGACACTGGTCGGTCATCATGGGGATTTTGTGACATGGTTTGGTCTCCCTCAGTCAGCCGAGGTTTGTGAAAATGCAGGGGTTGGGAGTCTGCCTCGTCAACCGGATGAGTCTCTCCGCTGCCCCCTCGCTCAACTACGGTGGCTGGGCCATTCGCAAGGTGACGGTCCTGTCCTCTGCAGGATAAATAAAGTGTATAATTACGCATTTTACTTAGAAAACGCCTGGGTTTTGATTTTTGCATTTTCCCTTCATTAATCATACAGTCTTGAAGAATCATCAATTGTATTAGAAAGCTGATGACCAATTTTCACACAAAACTCTGGTTTTATTTTATTTTGCCGATCAGAAACGGTTATCCAAACAGTTTCCGCGTTCATGCACAACAGATCCATGTGTTTTTGATGAAGACGTCCAAGTAAGTTTAGTTTCTTTCCCCCGTGCGTATTTTACCGAGTCAGATCCCGGCTCTCATTGTTCAGCACAGATGATTGCCGCTCGTTTGAAAAAAAGGAAAAAAGTAGAATGGCTGACTAGTCATGTTAAGAACTGCGTCACAAATAAACTCCAGTTTAAACCAAGTTTACTTCCTAATTCTCCCTTCGACGTGAACGACTGTTGTTCCTTTTCACTTATCTCAACTAAATACATTATGGCCAATCTTGGAAACTGACGGCTACGGTCTATGCCGTGCTGGAAATAGCATTCAAAACTAATTACGCAAAGAAATGTAAACGCGTGACGGAGGCAAATATCATCCATGCATTGTGTCAGGCTACGAGACGTATAAGGGTCGACCTACTTTGTATGATGTATGTAAAGCTATAACTGAAATGTCAGACTTACTCCCAGATGCGCGCTGCTTAAACTGCAAGCGAATAGCCGACAATAACTTGCGGTAGCCAAGAAATCATTTTAAAAGCATGTGCAGGGTTCGGGCTGTGACAACACCGGAGGCTCGTGCGTTCGGGACGCTTTGTTATGAAAAACTTCACAGCTGCGTCAGAATATTCATAAGGCGACAGTGAAACCTGCGGCGTCCGTTTGTGATTGGATCGCCGCTTCGCTGAGTGGCAGACCAAAACGCAAACGAACTGTATCCAAAAAATTCCCTCTAGCTCGTCTCACTCAGCACACCGTGCTGCCCCCAAGTGACGAGACACATGAAAACTAAGAGACACTATAAGAGATAGGCTCTAGTCTTGAAACCCGTGCGTGTTCCTTCTGGACGCTTCGCTGACACGAAATTAAAAAGGGTTCTGTCTTTTTAGGTCAGTGGGTAAAAGTGTGCTCCACGTTTACGCGCGCGGATGCCAATTACTTGATGAAAACGATACTATTGTAATCCATTCGCTATCTTGCGTTTAGACATATATCATTCTATTTCTATTACATCTCGCACATATATCTTAGTGTAGTCCCTTACGTATGGCAAATACATTTGGTAACGCCGAACTCAGTTTCCAAAATATAAGATCACTTGGTGACGCTTCTTGAGCAACAATATAACCGAGAGCTCGGTCCCCTCCGCGGCGGCGAACCCCATGGGAGCGAATAGATCAGGGACTGAAACTGATAAAAAAATGATTTAACGAGACATGTTTGTAAAACAAAACATTACGTATTAGTCTGGTGCATGACATGATGGCAAATCTGAATAAATTTGTAGCTTATATATTTGAAAAATAATTAAATAACTTCTTGCGGTTTTCAGTTGAGTTGTCTTGTTTTGTTTTGTTTACTACGTGGAGGCAACAGTTTTGGTATGTTTTGTGGAACACATGCAACCAGTTCGCTTTTTGTAATCACAGCGCAGAATGTATGCTACCGGTTAAATGTTCTCAGCGGGCGCACAGCGGTATTTTGGTAAGTAGCGTTATGGTTCAAACAAAACAAGAAAGTTTATTGTAATACACTTACCTATGCAAGTATGACATAGTCAAACGCCTTGATGGATCATGACAGCCGTGAAACTGACAAGACAACGAAAAAGAAAAGAATTCCGTCGTTTAAAGACCCGTCTGACAGAAAGTGTCAGAGTGCAAAAAGCTTGCAAGCGTCCAGAAAGTCCAGAAAGTTTCTCGAATTGTCTCCGAAGTGAAGGAAATGTTCTCACACTACGTTCTCCGTGAAACAAGCCATCTCAAGTACATCGTCGTTACAAGTGTAGTAGCCTTTGTTTCGTGCCGCTGAAGTAGTCCATCCCCTTGGAGTGGTTAGTCGCATCTGCTGCCTTTGCTTCCCTGCCTGGGTCTACGCGGCTACGTCGTCCCGCCTACACCGTCTGGGTGGGGTCTGTTTTTTTTGTCGCGCATCTCTCCGAAAAAAGTACACGACGACGCGAATTAAGTGAACGGTGTATGTGAAAGGAACTCTGCAAAGAGCCGAACTTGCAATGTATACACAGACAAATCTATGCCCAGGGCAAACCAAAGCAACCAAAGATCGGCTGTGTGTAGGAAACGCCCATGAGATGTTTAGGTTTCCACTAGTTGTGGCCAAAATTGTTCGAAAGGTTTGCCTTTGACTGTCAATGAGATGACAGCAAAGCATCTCATTCTGTTGGTAGACATCTGAGCATAGTATGATCTGTCTTTATGTATGTTGAAGGGGATTGAGTGTAAACATCTTTGATGTGCAATTTATTTACCCCTGATATTGCCATATAGTATCGTACATGGCAAGGATGAGTCAGGATCAACTTTAACACTCACTATACTTTAGGGGGCATATGGGGAACCAATACAAAAAAAAAAAAACTTTGTCGTCCCAGTTGGTGTGTGTGTGTATGAACATGCAGGAATAATACAGGTTCAGTTACTGAGGAAGAAAATTTGAAAAGTAGGTCCCAGTTGGAGTGTGTGTAAACATACAGGAATGATACATGGCTTAGTTACAGAGGAAAAAAGTTTGAAAATGAGGTCCCAGTTGGTGTGTGTGTGTGTGTGTTTGTGTAAACATGTAATACATGCCTCAGTTACAGAGTAAAAAAAGTTGAGTTTGATCTGTCAGCATGCACGCTAAAAGGGATTGTGTATTAACATCTTAGGTGTATAAACATCTTTGATGTGTACCCCTGACTTATCTCTACAGTAAGTACTGTATGGCAAGGATAAGTCTTATGGATCAACTGATGTGTGTGTGTATGTTTGTATACTTTAAATGTCCTTTCTGTGGAACCTCAGTTCTTACAGGTAGTGTCAGTGGCCAAGTTATCAGGAAGATCCCTTGCCAGT
The DNA here is from genome assembly GCA_030264315.1 of Sardinella tawilis. Classification (NCBI taxonomy): domain Eukaryota; kingdom Metazoa; phylum Chordata; class Actinopteri; order Clupeiformes; family Clupeidae; genus Sardinella; species Sardinella tawilis. The sequence goes on from JASCQY010000031.1 coordinate 2,114,274, forward strand.
GTACATACACTACTGTTCACGTTTCACAATCTGTGGCTGATGATGCATGATTGCATCATGTTCCACACCTTCACCCACGTTTTCAGAGCGTTTGGAAAGGCATGTATGTGTTTAGCAGTGAAAGGCCAGCAATCTATGAAATTGATCTGCCATATGAAACAAAGTCATAATGGGTTGTGTTTATTGATGTATATATTCTGAAAAGTATTAATACTTTAACTTACCAAACCTAAAATACATCACATGCATTGACAGACAGTGGCAATGGTAAGCATATCTGTTGCATGCCAACTTGAGCAAAATATTGGAGTAGTAACTTAGAGGATATATGTAATTACAGCGTATTAACAAGCTGGAAAACAAAAGCTGGTGATCATGATGACAGGAGTGCTAGAAAGAAGCAAAAGAGAAACAAACAGACAGACAGATGACAGCCAAAGACAGACTTTATCAAAAGATACAATAGATCTCATATACAAAACATTTGGAATCATAGTCTTTCCTGCACAATTTGCAACTGATATAATGGCAGTACCTCAAAGGTGTTGTTCTGTAAAGGTACTGTGAATACTTGGCTAAGGCCACCTTAGTGAACCACTATAGCCCAGGTCAAATGAGTTAGGTGGCATAAAAGAAACCATTTCACAGACTCAACCAATCTGTCTTCAGTATGCTGAATTTGCCACAACCTAGCTGAGGGAGGTCAGTCATTGTTGGCAGAGGTACAGATACCAACTGGCACTACTGGTTATTGATTTATTGATTTATTTATTTATTTATTTAAACTCGAAGAATCATTGAGGACTAAGCCCTCACTTAAAATGATGTGGAGCAAATACACAATTAAAGCAATACATTGTCACAACATACCTTTAAATAAAACATGTACACTGACTGGTGTGGTGTCAAATGAATTGAAAACTCAGTGCCTGGTCCCAAAACTAGTAATGCAAGTTACTCACAAAACAGAGGCTGATAGAATGATGATGGTGAAAACAGGTCCTCAGGAGGTGGTTGCACTGATCTGAGCCCTCAGCTGGGGTGGACTGCCTTTTTATAACAATCTGGTTTCCTGTTGTCATAACTTGCTAGCCCAATCATCATTTGACACTTTCTCAGTGCATTAAGCTTCAATTTATATGCCAAGCATTTTTGCACGATTTATTTGAGTATCCCATGGTTGTCATACCAAATTAAACTAAGCTGTTTGCCTCTTGTCCCCTGTCATGACGTAAGAAAATAAACCACATTAGCCAGATGTTATCTGTTGCCAACAGTCAGCTTAGCCAGTGGTCCCTTTAAGCAGAGCCTCGACTGAAAAAAGCCTAACCTTATCGGTGTGAGGAGTTGTTTAAAAACAATTTGTGGGAAAAGTGTGCATTGCCACAGCACTTGTGTGTCCTTTCATGGAAGAGTATAGTACAGTATATCCTAACAGCCTGTGGAGGAAGGCTTTGGATCCTAAGCATATGACTGGCATCCCTGTACAACCGTGGCAACGAAGACACAACATAAGGCGTAAGCAGCAAAGCAAAACCAGAAATGAAACTGGACTTAAACATGTAAATAGCTCCGCAAGCCAATGCAGCACCAGAAAATGGTTCCACAACACAAACTCTGGATCTGGAGGTGTTGAAACTCCACATATTGTATGTGGATAACCTCCTGTGGACAGTCATCTGTTAGTAGTGAGTTAGTGGGTTTCCCGACGTCTCCCGCGGTCCGCTTTGGAGGGCCTTACAGCTTGGAGAGCGCTTTCTGTGCTGGTGGGATGGGCGGCTGAGAGTAGAAGGCCCACTCGGCCCTGGGGTTGGCCACTCCGGCGATGGGGGCCTGAATGCAGCATGCCGGGATGTTGAAGTCCGAGACCACCTTCAAGGCAGCATCCTTGACAGACCTGCACAGCTCCAGCAGCTGCACCACAGAGAGGACACCAATGGGAAATGGTTACTAGACTGCATTTCTACAGCGCTCGTCCACTCCTACAAGCACTCCCATTCACCATTCACACACTGGGGCCTGAGGCTGCAATGCAAGGCCCCAACCTGGGGTTCAGCGTCTCGCTAAAGCACACTTCAATAGGGTCAGAGGGAGCAGGGGCTTGAACCTGCGACCCTCCGGCTGCTAAATGGCACTTCCACCGCTACACCCACCTGCCACCATCATCATCGCCCCACACCAGAGCTGAGCCATGGAATGAGAGATTGAGGGCTGGCCTCTAAAAGCACCTGCAGTGGAAATACGGTCATTTGCAGGGAAGAGCCAATGAAAAGCACTCTAGAGGCAACGCATAGCACAGAGGAAATGATGTAAGAGTATGGCGGAGCCGTGGGATTGGGCACACAGTGGGATATAGGAACACAGGAATGTCTGAATGTAGGTTGTAAGGATGGCGTCTGAAACGACTGATCCGACAAATAAAAATGATGGAAGAGGAATATGATCATTTTTAACATCCAAATCTGACCTGCCATTCTTTGCATGGTTAATGCTACCACTGTTCCAGTAAGACCTGCCAGCCATTACAAAAACAATACCAGCTTGCAGCACTGTTTAAACATATAACTATATATAAAAAAACATTGGTCCTCTGAAAGCACACACAGTTCATAAATATTCTTGGTGTATTTTGTCATTTTATACTGATTACCCAGTGCATATTCGGCAATTCACTATTGATAATCAATTTATTACGATCTATTCGATGTGTTCCTCTCCATTCACAAGGAGGGAGAGGAGCCTTTCATAATATCCTCTGACACACAGCAGCGGTAGACTCTGTGGCCACATCATTCAAGAAGATGACTCAAATTGTGCACATTTCACTTATTCTTTATCTATCTGTATATACTTCTTTTTATCGGAGGGGCTTTTTTTTGGTTTCCAATAGAGATCACGGCCACAGGAGCTTCTTGTAAATTGACAAGAGAGAGGAACTGTTGCTCTGTGCCCTCTGCCCTACATGGGAGCTGATCTCATATGAGTCACAGCTGTTTGTAAATGCTCTGATCATTATGGAAGAGGAAACTGGACGTGCCAAAAGACTGTGACGGTGTGACAGTACCATGGCACTAGAGCACACTGAGGAGACGTTCTATGCCCCAGCCATCCTGATTCCTACCACAGATCTCGTCTCCAAGACCGTCTCTAGGACAAAACAACTGGAGAGGCCTAGTGTTATGGTAAGACCCGTCAATTCACAGTGATAAACTAGTCCTGAAGGAGTGTCTGATATAGAAGCACTGACAGCTTTCTTCAAGTATATAGCTAAGATATGGCTCTATCAAAGTTCAGATAGTGTTACACAGCATTCCCTCCGTCAACTTATGGGGTCATTTTACAATAAAACTGTCCATGTGAAATGTAACTACCCTACATAAAGTTTATCCTTCCTATCCGGTTACATTTACAAACATCACTGCACTGCCCCCTAGTGGTGAAAGGCAAACATGTCACACTGACTATTAAATGAGTGAAGTGACAAAACACTAAGAGCGTGAAACACGGGAGAACACAAACACACAACCTGGGCAGCCTTTTTTCCGTATAATGCTGAATGTGACCTTGATCCATAGCCATTATCACGACTTGACAATGGAAGCCTCTGTCAAGTTTCCTTTAATAACTAATCGAGATGCCTGCCACCATCTTGGACCGGAGGCTACTCAACACCTGGGATTTTAAGCAATGTACTGATAAAAGGTGGAGAGATCACCGTAAATTAGCACTTGGCCTCGGTCCACTTCACTTTATGATATTTACAGCCATGCCAGCACAAAAGCCCACTCATGACTGCTCTATTTGCCTGACCTTGCTTATCTGCCAAACCTATGGGTTTGAAATCTGCTTGGGCATGTTTGCCTCAATGGCCCTCTGTGCGGTGGAAAGGCCCAGGTGTGGCAGCCAGTGTTGCCGGTTGCCTGGTTCCCTCTGTCCCCCTGTGCGAAGATGAAAGGACGTGCGAGTCCTGAGTCTGCCGGCATCTGAGGAAGGCTGAGGAGTGGCACTTCTGAACAAACACAAACAGCTGAGATACGAAAGATTGGGAGAGTGATCGATATAGAGATAGAGAAAGAGATCGATAGAGATAGAGAAAGAGATTGATAGAGATAGAGTAAGAAATCGATAGAGGGAGAGAGAGAGAAAGGTGTTGTAATAACTCTCTTATCTCAAACTCTATATGATTGTTTGCCGTGTGTCTCTGTGATGAGTGAGGTGTTGAAGAATGTAGATGAGGGTGTGTTCATGTCCTACGTGTGTGTTCTCATGCACACGTGTGTGTGTAACAGGATTTGACCCTGTGTGACTGAGCATCACTACGTGTGAGAGTGTTTGTTCACACACATGTGAAGGTATGTTAAGATGTGTGAGTGTGTGTTTGTCCCTCTGTGTATATGAGGATGTGTTTGTGTTAGCCCCGCTTGTGAGTGATACCAGTGCAGCCACTCCTAAAAATGTGTACTTGTACAATGTACGTTTGAGCAGCTCAGGTGCAAAACCCTCAAGCCCATCTCCAGAAATATGGAAAAATGCATCCTTAATAATAATTGACAATAAATCTCTATCAAAGTGCAATTGGAATGTTATTATCAAGTAATTAAATCTAATCAAATAAAGCCAAAACAATCCAAGTGGAGCTGGACTGATAATACAGATGATATTATATTATAAATTAGATGAATTTATTTCTGTACATTTATTGCAAATGACCTTGAGGGCTCTGCAGGTACTCATGTACTTGGCAGACGCTTTGATCCAAAACTGCCATATTCAAACTGCCATATTAAAAGCAAAAAGTATGGACTAAACTGTATTTACAGTATATATACATGTGTGTGTGTATGTGTGTGTGTGTGTGTGTGTGTCCATATGGGTTTGTGTGTTTGTATAGTATGCATGTGTGTTGTGTATGTGTCTGTATGAGTTTTTGTGTGTGTGTGTGTGTGTGTGTGTGTGTGTGTGTGTGTGTACAGTATGTGTGTGTGCGCGCGTCCATATGGACAAGTGTGTGTGTGTGTGTGTGTGTGTGTGTGTGTCCAGTGAGTGGTTCCCATGCAGCCAGCTGTGACGGCCCCCTGCGGCTCATTATTGACGGGTGTAAGGAGAGAGCTCTCTGCCTAATGACACGGGCATTCTGAGGGGCTCGAGACACACTGAGAAAAGTCACACCAGCGTGTCACCAAGGAGGACCTCCCTTTGTCCACCACACCAGTGGGCTCCCCCGGGGTTAGACAGGAGTCACACACACACACACACACACACACACACACACACAGGGAGAGAGAGAGAGAGAGAGAGAGAGAGAGAGAGAGTGAGTGAGTGAGTAAGAGATGGTGTGTGTAGGCAGAAAATGACGCGATTCTCAAGGGAGCATTCTATTGATTCTCAGAGAAGACAGTCAAAGGTCATTCGTTTGAGATGGAGGATACTGACAAAGATCTTTTTCCCCTACCTTATCAAAAATGCTTAAAAATAACTTACTCAACATTACTCACATGCAAATACAGGCTGTGTATTCACATAAGACATAACAGTTACTTTATGACTTACCAAATTAAAATCCTCTTCACGTCTCAGTGCCTCTAACCTTTTGGTCCAATTAGGTTCAGATACAGATAGGCCTTGATAATGGTGTCCCAGATGTTTACGCTGCCTGATAGCCTTTCGCTTGGCTGTGTGTGACCACTATCAGTGGACAGACGCAAACCTGTGTTTTGTGTGCCCGGCGAGGGCCTATCTCTGGGGACGATCGCACAGCGTGACGGACTATCGCACGGCCTGGATAATGAGGCCGGTGGGCCGTCTCGTTTGCATGGATGGTTTCATAGCACGACACGTAGCGGCGATAAGCAAAGATGGCGGCCCTTATCTACGCCGGGTGCGTTGTCATGCTCGCTGCTTAGCGCTGATCCAACGGACCGGCCAATTACATCACAACAACACATCTCTGAGATTCGCCTTTTTATCGCCCGCATCTCTACACAAACCAAACCCGCTTGGAACTGCGAGAGGCTTGTCAGCCTTTAAAAAAAAAAAAAAAAAACACACATCCTCGGAATGGATTGGCATGCCGCGGAATACAAATTGGCCATTTGCTTATTCCATTTAGGAATTTTCCTAATGCAGGTGGCGGTGTAAAAGCCAAAGCTGCGCAGGGATGCTGTTTGGACAGTCAGAGGCCATGTTGGTTTATGGCCGGGAGCAAACAAGGCCTCTGATTGGCTTGTGATTGGACAGGGCCAGAGCCGTCTCCATTGTCCTCCAAAGCCCTGCTCTGGCATGCTCAGAGGTGAGGGGACAGCCCTCATGGGACAGACCTCTATTTAATCACAGCCAACTGTGAACAACTGTTAAAACCCAGAGAAATACAGTGGGTGTGGGTATGTGAGTGTGTGTGTGTCTGTGTGTGGGGGCGTGTGTGTCTGTGTGTGACCAAACTGAAAATACTGAATCAGGGGAGAGAGTGCATGTGTGTGTGTGTGTGTGTGTCTTTAAGTGTGTGTATGTGTTTGTGTGTGTCTCTGTGTAAGTGTATCTGTCTGTGTACGTGTGTGTGTGTGTGTGTGTGTGTGTGTGGGATGTGGCCGGTGGTTGGGTAAGGTCATATTCCCTGATCAATAGCACTGCAGCTGCAGCTGGCATTCCCCCACAGCCACTGAATACCCCCGGGAATCAATACAGGAGAGGTCATCTGAGATACACTTGGCAAAAAGACAGAAGAGAACGAAGAGGAAGAAGAGGACGAAGAAGAAGTAGAAGAAGAGAAACAAAGATGAAAAGAACAACAAAAAAAGACAAACAAGATGAACGAAATGAAGGAAAAAAAAATCTTTTTGTGTTTGGGGCAGAGGTCATCTCTTATCTCAGTAATTGTTTTCAGTTCTCGTTCGACCCTGACTCTTGCTCAGCAGTCTTCTTAGAGTCTGGGTAATCGACCAGTGGTCTAACCTCCACTGTCCCGCACGCATCAGCCCTGCTCTTCTCTGGCCTCAAACCCAAAGCCAAAGCCGTGTCTCACAGCTCAATGGACTAGGAGGGGAGCATGCTAGCTATGGAGTGAGCGAAAACCCCAGGGTGCTAATTTCACTTACGCACTCAGCTCTTCTCGTGTCGGGAGGGACAGAGGTTTACTACCACCCACACTGCACAGCTATTGACCAGCTGGCTACGAATGCTCGTGTAGCTATGTGCTGTGCACTACAGTAGACCCACCGTCCTGAGCCTCCTGTTCAGGTATATGCCTGAATAATGAGAACAAGATGGACTAGTACTGTATATTTAGGCTATTTGCTTTTCCTGCATCTCGCCTTTATTGAGCTACAGTCATTGTAATTTATGCAATTTCACCACATTAGTCTTACATTCTGTCCTACGTTAGCATTTCAATGTATGTGACAAATTCAAGAAGTCCTTGATCCTCGCCCCAACCCTGGATCCCTCATGCACATGAGATGAGCACTGGTCCTCACACCATGCGGTCTCTCGTGCATTCTGCTTACCTGGCTGCGGATCTGTCGGCTAGTGCTCGGAGTCAGGTACCGGTGCTCTAGGTACCACGCCCGCTCCTGATACACCAGACACGTGCCGTGCAGCAGGCAGAACTGGACGGACACAAACCGACAGACAGACAGACAGACAGATATAGGTTAGACAAAGCTGGACAAAATATACATAGAGTAGCCAATATACCGTACGTTCAAAAATACAGATCACATTTTTTCCACGCTTGGCATTTCCTGGAAAAAGTACAAAGGCTGCATTTGAGTTCAAAACTTTAAATGTGGTTTGTGAGACACTCACTGTGTGTGTGTGTGTGTGTGTGTGTGTGTGTGAGGGGGGGATTTTAGAGAACTGAACCCCTTGCAGGATGTGCTTTAAGCAAGAAAGAAAGGTAGTGGAAAAACAACAAGTGGCAGGCGGGCTAATATCTCGACTCTTGTTGAAGGTGACAGTGAGCGAGCACAAGCACCGGTGCACATCAAAGGGGTGGACAGGAAGGAGCACTGGGGTTGAGCTTCAGGCGTCTTCAGCTCTGCAGCGTGGACACACAGCAGCCCTGTGAGAAATGACGTGACTGACGTGACCTCCGAACTTTTCACCGAACGGAGCTGCCCGTTGTGGCCGGGCATCAGCTCAGCCATGTACTGTACACTCTTCAGAGTTGTGCTTGCCTGCTGAGCTGGACCCAAATAAGCAAATGGAGCATTTGTGTGTATATACAGTCTGTGTGTGTGTATGTGTGTTCAATAAACGTTTGAGTCTGAGTTCATGAATATTTACATTTCTATTTTGGTCTTTCTGTGACAATGTTTTTAAATGTATGTATGTGTGACTATTGGTCAGTTAAGTCAATGTACTGTATATTCAAAACCAACTGATATTTAGGTCCAAATGTGTGTGCGTGCGTGTGTGCGCGTTTGTGTGTATGTGTATGTGTGGTGGGGCTTGTGTGAAGAGGCCCTGAAGATAGCCTAAACTGATGTCTGAGGTTATATTTGCTAGTCAAGAACTCTCTGTGGTTACGCTAACCAAAACAAAGAACAAACAGAAGAAAACCTATGGAAAAAAATAACAAAACATTTTTCACACTATGCCTATGTGTGCACGCATGTTGGTGTACCCTAATCTAAACTCTGCCCACCTTCATGCAAATTATGGCCAGCTAATGTTGTTTAAGTTCCAGTTTTCATTAACTTTCATTAACTTGAAAATGGTGGTAAAAATCAATTTCATTTTCATGGTGGTCGTGAAAAGTAAAACCCATTGTTCAAAAGCCACAAAATCTGACACAGAAAAGGACACAGAAGTTGCAACTTAGTCCAGAGGAAGACAGGTGTCTCCTGCACCCACAAAGAGCATCTTTTCATTGGGTGCCACGATGCCAGGAGAGATGTAGCCACAATAGCCACAGGTAATTACCTCTACACACCCTAGTACACATTCAGTCACACGTATCAGACAGTGCTTTCCACACTACCAGTAAGTGTGACCTAGGCTACTGTAACAGAGAAAGTTTGTGTACATATGTGTGTGTGTGTGTGTGTGTGTGTGTGTGTGTGTGTGTGTGTGGAGGTGGGTGTTGTGTCAGGGCGCTTGTGTATGTTTGTTTATGTTCCCACCATGTGTGTATGGATGTGTAGGTGCGAGTGCCTGGCGGTTCTAGATATTTAGAGGTTTGGCCAGGGCAGAGGTTGCGTTAAGCCTGCCACACAGAAAGCCAAACCACCTTCTCGGTTCATTCCCACTCTCCCACTCTTCCTCGTATGCAAACGAGGAATTCTGTGGAAGAGAGGAAAGCTTAGCAAGAACTTATCACCAGCCTATTAAGTCCTTTATCACCTGGGTGCCATCCCTGAACGGCCTTTGATGGTCGACGCCCTTTCAGTATTTCCATGTCAACCTGCTGCAGAGCAAAGCCTGGAAGTGACTGAGTGACACATGCCTCTGCTCATCACGAACACCAGCAGCAGCCGTCGCACGCAAAAGGGAAATGGCCACTCCTGGCGGTTCACAGCACAGCACAGAGGTTCAAAAGGGAAATGGCCACTCCTGGCGGTTCACAGCACAGCACAGAGGTACTGTGCAGTAGCTGCACATCCCAGTGGCTTGGGAGTGGAGCATGAGGCTGGTCAATCCTGCGGCCATCCCAGACAGAGGTCTAGTGGATAGTGGTTCTCGTGGAATACTTTGTTTCTAATCGTCTTGAAAGCAACTTTGCATTCATTCACATTGGATTTAGTACAGCCGTCACGTGTGGTGGAGCGTGCTGCAATAACAAAGCTGGCCCAATGCTAGCTGATTTGTATGCCAACTTCAGTGGAGATCTGGACAACACAGTGTGTTTGGGTGTTTTTGACAATGTTTCTTCTCATTACGTTGCTGTTTCCAGGTCTTTTTTGGGTGTTGTGATCAAAAAGTATTACAAATGATGTAGCTCCTTTAAAGGTATAGTTCGGTATTTTACACTTTACGCCCATTTTCTGTATTGCCCAGGATGCAAATGTTTAAGGACAGGCTCAGCCTGGCCCATAGGGAGCAATGCTGAAGCCCAACAGAGACGATTCTAAAGCAGCCAAAT
>JASCQY010000031.1:2135057-2153288 GCA_030264315.1 Sardinella tawilis
TGGAGGACGTTTAGTGCGAGAAGTGTCCATCATTTCACACTGACTTTTTTGGCCGTTGTCAGTGCACCATCCGGGTACTTTCAGTGCACTGAGTTTTGACGTGGTTGTCAGTGTGAATGCCCTATGCACTAAAACTTAGTGCTTGAAGTGTGCAAGTGCGCCATATGAGACACGGCCCTAGTTTTTGTTCAATAACTTGGTAACCTTTAGTTAACGTTGACAAAGAAAATACAGATTTGAGAAGGATGGATAAATAAAGAGTTGTTAAAATCAGTACAAAAGGCTTAATCTTGATTTAATGCGTCTTGAATTAGAGTTAACATCCTTGCCTTTTTTCTTCTTTACAGGTTATCAGGCTGCTGTATCTCTAGTGCCAGCTGCCAATCACTTGCCAGAGCTCTGGGGTCTGAACAGTCACATTTAAAGGAACTTGACCTTAGCTACAACAACCCAGGGGACTTGGGAAAGAAGTTACTTCTTCAGATAAAGAACAGTCCCAGCTGTACTCTGGATGCTGTAAAGTGAGTGTCTGCCAGTGTTAAATGTTAAATGCAATAGAGTCAATAAACTGGTAGCCTTATTGTTCATGGCTGCTGATAAGAAGTCAAGGGAACTTTGTTTCAGTTTTATTTTTCTGTGCCAAATGTCATTCTTATACCTCAGCAACTTCAAAGGACAGGGATATTGTCAAGGATGTGCAGGAAGGACTCAAGAGCAAGACTCAAGGCTGTTGTACTATTTTCTCAGGAGGAATTTTAACAAATACAAGCAAAATTGCGCTGAAAGTGCACAAATCCAAAATTGACTTGCAGGTTAGGACAAAATGCAGGAAATAAAACCAACGCAGGACTCGGAGACCACACGGAAGAATCCACATAGGGTCATTCCATTTGTAGCAGATGTAGAGTGGTTGGACAGGGCAGGATGGAATGATGCACACCGACACAGAAGGATGGGGTCTGGTCTGCAGTTCTGTTTACTGAACACAGAATGGGGCAGTTAAGCACGCGCACAGGCACAGACAGACAGTCTCTCTCTCTCCCATTCCCCTTCACGGCATTCACAAAGCAACCCCTACTCATTACATAAGTTACAGTATGTCAATAAATAATCAATAAATAATACATTTCAGATCATACATATGTTAACAGTTAAATATGAATGAACAAGCTATAGCATAAAAGTGTATACAGGATCATGAAACCAGTGCAGGCTAAAGGACTGTTACAATGTAATAAAGAGTAACAAAAATAGCCATACAGAGTAACACTGACTTGATATGTCAGCACTGTCTCATAAGGCTAACGTTAAAATGTAAATGGCTCTGTGATCATTACATATTACTAACAGAACCCACTTTAATATAAAAGAACCGTTGGCTATTTCGCACCTGAACACAGAATGGGGCAGTTAAGCACACGCACAGTCTCTCTCTCTCCCATTCCTACACAGAGTAACGGTAAATATCGAGTGAACTTAACGGTAAAACTATTAAATAACAACAAATTCTTTGCATTAAAAAGTTACATTCAGTGCTTGGAAAACTCATGGCGGAGTGAGGAATTCATAACGTTATATTACAGGGTTGATTGTTTACATTAAATGACGTTACAGAAGATAACACTTTAAGGCTAAAAGAGCAGATTTCTCTTAAATGTTCGCCAAGACAAGGTTACAAGTCAACCTAAAGTACATGTATATATCAAATTACTGAATTCAAATGTTTCCTATCCAAGAACTATATTAAGGGATGAATAAATAAGGGCATTTTATCGGCAGAGAAAAATTTAGCGGCTTACCCCTTCACGGCATTCACAAAGCAACTGGGGAAAGCTGTAAACACTGGTTGCTTAGCAACATTGCGCAGCTCCAAAGTGCGCGATATTAGTAATAAATTCCAAACTCATAAAACAAACAAAAACTCATAAAACAAACAAAAAATGTGCATAGATTTGATGAAATTCACCAACAAAACATTAAAGAAAGATAAATAAATGATTTCACTGCTACACATGTCAATTCAACCAGGGCCCACGCACTTACTGTAGGTCTGAAAAAAATCATAAAATAGATGAATCCTTTCCAAGTTACAGCCAGTTTTATGGAGGGAGGAGGGTGTCGATTTTGTTCGGCCTCTTTTTTTGGCCAAGTTCACAAACCCATTAGCCTGGACTTGCCCATACTTCTTGTGACATTGCACAAAATTTCATGGTCAAGTCAGTATGGCCAAGCTGCCTATTTACTGCATTTCCTGTCCCAGAATTTCAGGCACCAATGAGAAGCGAACTTTTACTCCAAGGTGAAGGAGGCGGGGTAAACAAGTTTAACATTGATTCTGCCTTTGAGAAGGCAGCTAGTATGTGAGATTGGCCAGACTAAGCTCGTATGAGCTTTGATGGTCGCGAAAGCCAGGCTACAAGTCCATAGCTCAAGACCTAAACCACGTAGGAGGCTGAAATATTGCATGTTGGTACATAAATAGGAATAGTATGTAGCTAAATTATCGTATTTGGTCTGGATGATCCTGCATGGTCACAGCTGTCCCTCAAAGTTGATCATTTTATTGCAGGCTTTGGCTGGGCTCTGTTGAGCCCTTCAGAAGACATGTTTATACTCAATATAGGCTCTGAGAGGCTATGAGATAAGTAGAAACACTCTCACAAAAAAGAATGAATGGGAAAGAAATTCCATCAGGGTCTGAACAACAGACCTCACAAGTCTGAAAAATCATTTTGTATCTCATTTTCAGAGCACCTTAAGGCCTTGTGAGAATGTACGAAGATTTTTTAAATATATTTTTATTTATCCTCCATAATCTCCTCTTTTTAAAACCACTGATTTGACTTGCCTTTTTTGACTTGCGATTCTTTATTTTTTATTTTCCACCCTAAACATGGGCAGAATGTGCCATTGAGATGCACAGGCACACGATGCACAGGCAATGCCACGCCAGGCCTGAGGGGGGCACAGAGGGTCATAACAATACATATGTCAATGGTGCATCCTGCAAATGGTTCCTATTTAAATTTACAAAACGTCTCCTGGGTACCATAGATACCCTTGTTTAATTTTTGTTTTGTTTTGGGTTTTTTTCCAGATTTTTTTGAGACCTATTGTCATTTATTGTGGGTTTTATTTATTTAGTCATTCATTTATTTATATAGCTTATTGTTTGCACTCTTTGGTTTCAGTGTGGACTATGCTGGAGAGTGCAGAGAAAAAACATGGCTTCACAAATGTATGTTTCATTCATATTACTTTCATTTATTTATTAATACTTTATAAATGAATGCCAAACCTAGTTCTAATTCTTCTAACTTTCCATGTCAGATTATGTTCATCTGATGCTAGATTCAGAAACTGCAAATGAGTATCTTCACACGAGTGGCCCCAACATGACAGACACCAAGGAGAGGATGGTGAAGCGTCAAAAGGAGAAACAATCTTATCCTGATAATCCGAAACGGTTTGACAAGTGCAATCAAGTTCTGTGCTCTGAGGGTCTGACAGGACGGCACTACTGGGAGGTAATTAAGGCCGGCCATGAAGTGCATGTTGGTGTGGCGTACGAATCCATCAGCAGAAAAGGACAAGGTGAAAAGGTACCACTAGGGCAGAACAGCGTCTCATGGAATTTTTTATGGTCTGATAAGAAAAGTGTGGTTAGCCATAATGGCATTACTGAGCCAATTCCCACCTTTCATTCATTTAAACTTGGAATATTTCTCGACTGGCCTGCTGGAACCCTGTCCTTTTATGGAATCAAAGGAACCATGAGGGAATTAGAAGAACCGCTACATCTGTACACATTCCACACTACTTTTGAAAAATCTGTTTACCCAGCCTTCAGGATCCAAAATCCAGACACAGCCTTATATTTGTCTGACAGCAGTTAAGCAATGAACTTCAAGACACTGTCACAATTATGGCTCCATACAGTATCAAAAACATAACATAACATAATCCAGAATAATTACTTTGTCATAGTCCATCATAACATAATCCGGAATAATTACTTTGTCATAGTCCAATTTGCAAGGAGGCCAAACCACAAACAACATGTTATCCATAACCGTGCAGGCCTAGCTAAAGTGTAAGGCACTGTACACATACCTAGAAAGGACCCATAAAATAAATAAAAAACACTGCAACAAGAAATATTGTTTATATTGTACATCATATAATGATTCTTCTGCTGAGATATGCATTCCTTTCATGTCTAATGTTGTCAACGTCAAAAGTTGTATGTTTTTACAATGGCTTCCAATGCAAATCACAAGTAGCCTACCGTCAATATAGGAACTCAGGGTGACACTTTAAATTGTTTGTACTACGGTAAATTGAATTTTCTAAACAAATTAAGGGAGAAAATCTTAGGCTGTCACTCATTCGAAGACATCTCATGCTTCACACTTTGGTTTTGGCAGGCCATTCCAACTCGGCTTCCTGTCGGTAGACGTCCAGTTCAGTTATTCATTTTCCTGCACGCTTGATGTTTACATTGATGTACTGTATATGAAGACTTATGGATGTTGTACAGTATGTGCACACTGCAGTATACGGCCTGTTTTGATTACTGTACAGTTGCCTGCTGCAGTAAAATTTGACATCACTTCATTATGGTGGTATTACTTCATGATCATGACCTGGCTTTTTATTTACTGTTCTGATCATTCCTCACTCCATGTATTTTTTCTGATGTTGACCATGTCTAGATGTCACAGAACTTGCATAATATGCGCCCTTGTGCCTTTTGTCACTGCCATCCATACTTTGTATTTGGTGATATGTTCTATACTACTGTACATCTTGATGTGGGGGGTTAAAATCACTCTAATTTCTCTCTCTGAAAATGATGATCTAGATTGCCTAATTTGTTTCATACTACTTTCAACTGTCTAGCTGCCTTATAGTAGCCTAATAAATGCTTTTGAATCTTAAAGGTGGGGTATGTGATTGTATTTTTTGGTCATTTTTGCAAAATTACTTGAAATAAAATCCTCTTCATAACCCACTCACAGTCACTAAATTAGAAGAACTGATATGAAAATTAAATATGTCAACCATCTGTGGAACGAACAGGGCTTGAAAAAGTACATCCAATTCTTTGTCAGACCAGCATTTCCTATTGGACAGTTACATGTCAATCAAATGATCGTACTCAACCATTGGAGGGAAGGGGCAGGAACATGGGTGGGACCATTTTCAAAGTGTTTGAGAATCCCATACCCCACCTTGGTTTAGATTATAATGGATGAGTTCACACATAAGCATGTACTGTGTTGTCTAATGTCCTCTGCCAATGTAACAGCCTTTTTGTGGTACACAGTATATGCCACTATGAATGTACTGCATTGAGTTTTTGAGATAGCAAGCTGCATACCCAAAAAAGAAAACTTGATTAAGTTGTCTTGCGATGTACATCTACTGTACTTTAAAGGAGAAGTTGGGTGTAAATCGATCCATAGCCCTGCTGTTCAAGGTCACTCAAGGCTAACGAAGAAAATTGATGCAGGCCGAGTAGAGAGCCAGCAACCGACACTTAAAGTGTAGGTTCGGAGTCAATTTTACTAAAGCGCTATGCACTATGAAGTCCATTCACATACCCCATCCGAAGATTTGTTTACCTTGGTCGAACATTGACGAAGATAACCGAGCTTGATGAATGCCTTAATACAGGCGCTATTGGCACGTGTGATGTATCTTGTAAATTACACCTCTAAAAATGCAAGTAATCTTACCAAACTTCTACAGTAGGCTAGCGTAAATAGATTATGTACTCATAAAACGCTGCATTGCAAAATGTGTAAGTCCACTAAGAGTTTATTAAATACAACTTTTGCCTGATTGTTGCTCGTCACAATTTCAAGGTAAACAAATCTTCGGATGGGGTATGTGAATGGACTTCATAGTGCATAGCGCTTTAGTAAAATTGACTCCGGACCTACACTTTAAATGGGGCAAAGTGACTTACTTTCAGTTTCATTTTGCTATACCCCATTCAGTTAACATTAGTTACTGGTTCTTACTCTGTCTATGTTGCATCAAATTTTTCTTTTCCTTACAGACAGCACTTGGTCACCTCTGACAACAAAGCGATAGATTTATTCACCCCGAACTTCTCCTCTAAGTCTACTTTGTCTACAGCTACTCCTTTTTATTTTTAAAATCATGCTTATTTTAACCCTCATACACAAAAAGAGAATAATTGCAGATAGTGTGCTGGTTAGCCACCAGTTTCTGTGAAAGACCAGTGTGTGTCACTATAGGACAACTGGACAAATATTGATGAGTGAAAGTCATAGACATTGGCATAGAAACTGGGAGACTGCATTCACCATGGATGTAAAATTGATAATGCCTATTTAATGTACAAATTAATTCATGTTATATTGACACAACAAAAAATCTACATTTTTCTGTATAAAAAACAGGACAATAAAAATATATATTCATATGATAGATAATGTTCACTTTTGAAGTCACAGTCTGATCCTTAGAAATGCCCATAGTCTTTATACTCAAGTGCTGTTATCATATTGCAGAGGTGTATGCAAATGCATTGTCAGTACTTTTCTGTCGTCCCAATCGTGTACCCACTTTGCTATGCTCCTGACACTATTCCACTAAGGCTCCTTGATGACCAGTGGAGCAGCTTCTCTCCATGCCATCACCATTTACAATGCAGTTCATAATTCAGCTGGGTTCCTAGTTTAGTTCCGCCAAGATGTCTCTCAAAGGCTGCATCCATTTGCTCACTTTGGACACGGCTGAAATGATTTTTCCAGTCACCAACCTCACCTAGGAAAGAGGATGTTTCTTCTGGTCAGTTTGTTCAGGACCTTTAAGACTATAAAACTATAATATGTTCAAGATGTGTAGAAGAGATGTATAAAACTGAATAAAGGAATGTTCTACATGTTAAGTACAGCTCACTTGCATGACATCTACACCCATAAGCTTCTCATAAACCAGTTAGAGAGAATGTGTGCACAAAAACATACAACCACATGACATTACATTGCTGTGGCATACACAGTATTCCTAATTTTATTATAGTCTATGCGGAAGGGTAATCCAAATTATATCCAAAACATTTGGATCAACCTGCAGATGATATCGCAAACGGCCACAGCTATATGTAAATCACACCTACACCCATTTAGTAGATGCAGCATGATATCCATCTCCCAAAGAGAGGTCTACAGGTCTCTCCCCAGTATCACTCATCTTTGCCCATGTTTGGCAAACCACATCTAAATCTTTCGGGAATGAAATGTGTGCCACCCACATCAAGTTGTTTATGTTGAAATCTAAGTCAGGGATATGAATTTGCAAAACCTGTACTACCACATCAAGATCAAACAAGTCAAATAGTTTAAAGTTACGTAAAGAAATTAATCAAATTTTCACCTTAAGCCACAAGTCATTGTACAACACATGATATTTGATCACTTTATATGTGTTTTATGACGACTTGATGATGAAATTAGCAGATTTCTCTAAATGTTTGAGAACATGCAATGATTTCTGGGGAAGTCTTGATAAAATTATGAAATATAACATGAGCAGAAAGAAATTGAAGACTTTGAAGACTTTTTTCCGGCATGATCTTATGCACACAAGGCGGCATGGCATAGGTCGGACTTTAGTTGGCCAAGAGTAGCCAGGACTCAGGAGTCACCTAACCAAATGAAGGAACTTTATCAGCGGAAAGTCAGCCTCACAAATATGTTACAGGGCTGGCCTGAAAAAAAGACACAAGAAACTTGAGGTGCAGGAACCGTGCTGCTGAAATTTAGGTCAGGCACAAGGTAAAGCCAATGTAAATAACATGGCTCATAAATAAGTAACTAAACCACATGTGATGCAGCAGAGTGACCTATGTACAGTCACACATACATCACATGGTCAGATGGACAAGAGTCTTGAAGACGAAGAAGGGGGAACTTAAATAAAAATGTGGACTGACCTTTCCTGAAGAAAACATTGCCCATCTGGCCATGAGAGTCTCTGGAACACTCCTTCATGGCTCTGAATGTGCTTTCTTCAGCAATCGTCTCAATGATTTTGTCACTTAATGTAAAACCAAAAAATTCAGAGACTCGTCGAACCCCTCCACTCAAGTCCTGATAGGGACAAACAAGTTATGAATGTTCTGTAGATCTACGCAAACAACAGTATTGCAAACAACATCATTCAGTGGCAGTTTGACTTTAAAGACTTAAGTCAGAAGTTAAATGAGAAGTTCGGTGTGAATCAATCCACAGTGCTGTTGTTCAGTGTCACCAAGTACTAGTACTGTCAGTAGTACAAAAAGACCCTGTGACATAACATGGACTGATTAGTAAATCGGCAGTTGAGCTAACACTAACCAAATGGGGCAAAGAAACTCACTTTCAGTTTAATTTTCCTTTGCCCCATTCAGTTATCATTATCTGCCATTTTGCCATTCGGTCCATGTAGGATCAAATATTTTGGTTCTTTTTCCAACAGACAGTGCTCTATGACCTCGAACAATAGTGCCAGGGATGGACTCACACCTGATTTCTCATGGACTTGAAACAGTGCACCAGTGCATTATCGGCTTTTGTCCGATGCAAAGAGTCCATTGAGTTGCAGCATGAATCTAAGTCACCAGTCTGTCAGCCATTTAAATTGCACCCATTTAATGGAGCTGACTGTGGTCTTAAATACACCCGCTGTCATGGGGTTGACAGCCAAATGCAAATGTACCTGCTTCAATTCCTCATAAGTGATGATCATAACACTGGGATCATCTATTCTCTTCTCCCAGGCCAAAGCATGGTCAAAGTATGAGCCCCATGGGACTGTGGGCAAATTAGAACAGATGTTTAGTCATGGTATTTTACCACTAAACTAAATCAAATGTCAATTTTTTCCATTTTTTTCCAAGAGTATCTAAAAATGTAAACACAGAAAGACTGGAAATGTTGTTAGTCATTACAGTAGGTCCAAATTTGATTGTTACCTTCACCACTCATAAAATCTGAGTAGAAACTGTCCCATGATTCTGCGGATGGCAGAACAGGATTCTTGTTCGAGAAGTGATAAAAAGAAACTACGGTGTCTTTAGGGTTTCGGAAAATGACCAGCATCTGTGAAAACAGACAGGAATGAAAGAGAACATTAGTTAAACATAGGCTACACACACACCGTCTCAAGTGAAAGGTGTTTTTGGTTAACATGTCTTTCAGACTCATCGAGGCTTGCCTTAGCTTTGAATCCAAGCCATGCCCTGGCTGTCTGTTTTGTCTTTGTGCAGTGTCTGGCAGTGGAATTCTCATACATGTGACCTTTGACCTCTAGCCCTGCTCTCCCTGGAAAACATGCATCCCCTTATAATGCCGCTTTTGCTGCTTCCACTGCATGTCTATTTCTGTCTTGCAGTCTGATGCATTTATTGGACATTAGCATTGTCATGGCAGCTCTATAGGGTGTGCAGTATGTAGGCTGCACAGGAAATGCTTGGCCTCTTATGTAACATGGCCATTTTGCTGGTGGGGTGTAATAAGGAAGTGTAGATATGCTCTTTAGGATAGGAACTTGAGATGGGGAAGTTCCTGACAGCGTAGCTGGCTAAGCAAATTCCAGCACAGTGTTGCAAAGATGAGCATGTATAGTGTTTGTGTGTGAGTGAGAGAGAGCGTGCTTATTGTGTGGTATAGGTGCTGGATGGTTAAACATGGTAAAATGACCAACCTTTGTTTTCTTGTCACTGAATGATGTTGGAATGTTGTCTGGATGCATGTGCGTTCCGAGAAACCTTGGCGATGGTGCCTGAGCTAAAGGCTGCAACAGCAAGGAATACGGAAAAGCAAAAGTCAGGAAGGCTATCTTAGCAGCACAGTGCACTCTCTGACATACAGTGCTGACCACAGAGAGCACACAACATTTGTGTGTGTGTGTGTGTGTGTGTGTGTGTGTGTGTGTGTGTGTGTGTGTGTGTGTGTGTGTGTGTGCGCAAACAGCTGTGTTTTGATGTTTTTGGTTCAAACATGTTTCTGAGGCGGGGGGGCTTGGTGTGGACTGGTTAAGCACACCCTCCACTCCGGGAGATAGCATGGATGCCTGAGGCTCTCCACACACTGAGTAACCTATAGTCTAGACTCCAGAGCCAGAACACACAAGAACCCACAGAGGTGGCAAAAGACAAGCGGACAGCTGATGCACTGACTTACAGGACAATAAAGTGCTGTACTTCTAGAGGTCAAGTAGTGGTGTGTGTACATTGTGCTGGTGTGAGCTACACCATGCAATAACTCGGTGATAAAAAAAACACTTTTTTAACAAGTAGTACTGTATCTTAGTAATGCAGTGGAAACTGAACCGGCTTTGGTAAACTGCACAGTTATTCTTCAAAAGATCCTTTATAATTAGATAGAAACTGGTCCTCTAGACAAGTTCCCCATTCCCTCCCTGATTTTAACCCAAACAACCTCAATCATTTCCGGTCCATAGAATTCAATAAGGGGAGGTATCCTCGACTCGGCTTTCTGTCCAGTTCCAGCTGCAATCATTTTCCGGAGCACTGCAACCATCCAGTTAAAGCCTAGAGGTTAATAGGAAGGAGAGATCAACTGAGCTCCTAAGAGGACAAGGAAGGGGGGTCAGTTTTAGGTGTATTTTTGCAAGTATTTCTGACAAAACCTTTACTGGATCTTGGAAAAGGTTTTGCAGAGTTTTGCCAAACCTTTCTGAGACCTTGCAAAAATACAACTATATTTTCCCCTTCTATGTCACTATGTCTCAGGAGCTCCATAGAGATCAGTAATATTTACTATAAACATGACAGATATTCTGCTACAATGGAATTTAAATGCTATCTAAACATTCATACAGGATGAATACTGTAAATGATGCATCATCACTAAGTTACCGAGCGAGAGAAATTGAATAGTTGTATGATGAAAGAATATATACAGCCATATGTGGGTCTCTTCTCTGAAGATCTTTTACTGTGATCTTACAAATTACCTTCAGTATTGTCAAGATTGATGACTTAGCTTCGTCACGGAGAAAAGAAAACACTTTTTTGAGAAAATGCTCTGCATTTTCCACAGAAATGAATTAGCATTCCTTCCCCTACATTTAGGCGTTCGTATTTTCCTCAGGCACAGTCTACCATATCCCTGATTGGGGCCTCACTCGCGAGGGGCCCACTCTGTCTGGGCTCTGCAAGAGGTGTATATTTAATTCGACATTCCCCTCTGCTTCTTATCTGTCATCTCTCCTGGAAGTGTCAGAAAGAACCGGCTAGTCTACCACCCTCAGCACATGTGCGGACTACATTCCTCAAACTCCCATACACACAAACACACATTCAACATGTGCACATAGCCTACTGCAGTGCACACAGACTAACCACAGCTGGAGTGGAGGGTTTTCTGGGGGGTGCTCGTGCATGGCCCCACATCCTGCCAGACAACAGTGTTTTCAGGTTCTTGCGCTCGGATACTATCATACTATCGCGCACAGTGCTGTTGCGCTCGTAACTCTGCACTTCACTCTGGCCTATCACTTCCCTACAGTTTGAGATAAAAGCCCCTACTGTACACAGTGCGCACACAGATCACCTTTACAGGATTCAGCACATGCTGCAGCAGAGCTTTCTACATAACATGAGCGTGCGTTTAAAGGTCAAACACATGCAGCAGACTGCGCTTCTAGCACCTTGTTTCATTTCATAGGGTCATTCTGTGACAAAGGCCAGTGCTAATGCTACTGTGGTATGCCATTCCCTGTAGTGGTTCTCATGTCAACTCGTCTCCCTGCCATTGCTTAAGGTCTTTCCCAACACCATTCATGTCTCCATCATTGGACATTTTTATCAAGTGAGCAATTAAATACGATTCTCTTGCAACATTTTTTAGTAAATTTCCCTATCTCTGACACCTCAGTCCTCACAGTGGAACTTACCACATTTAGGATATGCAACTAACATGATGTCATCTGTCCTTGCATCCAGGGCTTCTAGTGCCTTCAGGTTCTCCTCCGGGCTCATGATGACCGGGTAGAGGACTCCATTGTACCTGTACAGTTTATCTTCATCCTTCATTGTCCTGGCCAGTTCCATCTTGGACTGAATTTTGGCTGGAAATGAGTTCATCTCGAAATCCTGATGAAAATCCCACAAATTCTGTGATTGCTGATGGTGCCCAAGTTTCAGTGTCCTCCAGAGATCCAGTCTATTTATGCAGCTGGAGCTCAGTGCACTTGGCTCTGTCTCTATCTGTGTGAGTTGGTGGGTGTGCCTACAGAGTCATATATGGGTGTGTGTGTGTGTGTGTGTGTGTGTGCATATGTGTCTGAGAGAGAGAGACTGTGTGTTCATGGGTGTGAGTGTTCATGTGTGTGTGTGTGTGTGTGTGTGCTGGGTGTGTTTGGTAGTTGTAGGAGGAGAAGCTGGCCCCTCCTACTCCTCATAGAGCTTGCGTGAGAAGCAGGAGTTTCCTGGTTGCTGCTGGTGGTTCTGTACTTATGGAATATCTGGTTTCTTGTCTGTGACTGTGATTGATTGGAAGAAACTTGCTTTTTTTTAAGGGCCACAGGGAAGCGGGCTTTTGGGGCTTCATGGTGGGCTAGGGTAGGGGGAGGGGAGATGTCTGTGCAGTTCTTACCTCATGGGAGTGTGCACACTGTTAAACCAAACTGGGTGTTGATGGGAGGAATCACGAGAAAGAAAAAGGGAGTAAATGAAAAAAAATAGAGTAATAGGTAACGTATGGTGCTTTAACCTTTTCCATCAATACTGTTTTCTCCTCTTTCACCAGTGCTGTTTTCTTTCACTTTTTTTCTTTTTAAAGTGTGCGCTCTTCTACTTCACTCTTCTAGTCCATGCAGGTTGTGTGTTTTTGGCTGGGGATGTGGGGGTCATCATTACCATAGGGGTTTTGCAATGCATCCTTGCATTAGAATAGCTCAAACTGAGAAACCCACACTTAGACATTTCAGTTCCTGGGCCATCTGGACATATTTAGACACCCATGATTGTGAGAGGAGTTAGGAGGCCCCATGCCTGTCTATTCAGCAGGGGAGGCAAATGCAGTTACCCCCCATTTCCATTTTCTCAATGTCACTTGATTAACAGTGTGTGCACAATGTGACCATTCATGGCCATACAAATAGTAAATAGGCGTACACTCTGCCCATGCCTTTGGTTTCTTTCCATCCAATGAAACACATCCAGAAAGACATAAAAGAATCTGAAGTGAACAAGAATGCATTGTTTTAATAGTAATTTATCATTTCAGCACGGTGCTTCAGTTGCTTCAATGCAATGAAATGGCATGCCCTGCATAGCTACACTCAGAGGCTGTTTACATGAAAGCGTTTTCAAATAAAACAGGGTTTGGGGTGGGATAGGGGAAAAGGGGGGGAGGGGGGTGGGCACTATAATAACACATTTGGAAGCAGGTTGTCTTAGTCAGTGTGTGATTCTCTTCAACGGGCTTTAGAGGTGAAAGGGTGTGTTGGATGAGATGTTGAAGTGATGTGATGTGTTTTGACTGGAAATATTCAGACCCTCCTCATTGTCTCATTTGCACCGCCTGATACTCTTTATTCTGGTCGCATCTGGCAGTCGCCCATACGCTGTGTTGGACAAATGAACATAAGGCCTTGTTTTGGATGACCCTTCGACCCAAACTAACACGGACTGATGTCAAAGCAAATCAGCACGAAACATCATGAAGATATATATAACTGGCATAGTCTACATCTTTTGTTTTTACCTGGTCAGAGAAAGTGTTTTTTTGTTTTTTTTTTGTTTACACAACATTAAAAATTATACCACATTTCTGAAAGTTGCGTACAGAAAAATGCAAAAGCACTGTAGATAAAAACATTTATACATGAAGAAAATTGTGAATCCACTTGGGGTCAATCGGCCAAACTCACAATAGCACAATAAAAAGTGTTTTTTGGAGTTAAACATTTACAGCAAGCCTTGATACAGGCTATAGGCAGTCCCTTGTGTAGCTTAGCCTACTTGCTTAGGTTGATTGCCTACATCATCGTTTGAGCCAATGAGGACGGGGAATCCAAATGTTTTTGAAAACTTGAAAATCAAGGTCACTATAATATATTTGGATCTTATGACTGGGGTAAGATGAATTCTGGCATAACAAACGGAGAGAATATGTTCAGAACGTTGAGTTGTAAAGAATTCCAGATAACAGTCAGGCCTTGTTAGAAAAAAAAATCAGCTAACATAGGAAAAGCTGCAGGGGAAGAAAGCTTTTTAGGCTAAGTCTTTTTTAAAAGTACTTTTTTGAGCCGCCTTGAAGCGGAGAGAAATTATTGTAACGTTCACGTAATGTTATGAAACTCTTCAACATGAGAAACCAATTTCATAATTTAAAAATATTTATTTAACTTTAGTTATTTAATAGAACTACTGATCAACAAACTAGAGGCTGTTTTCCATTTTTCAACCTGTAGAATGAATGGCATGTCTGCTGTAAAACCATAGACATTGTGTAAAACTGTCCCTCTTCGTCTTCCGTATAGCTCTTGAAAGATTTGTAGATTAATATTACATGTGAATAGATCTTTCGTTGTTGCTGTTGAATCTACCGGGTCCTGGACTTGTGATACAGATCAGCACAGTCGCACATGCGCAAACCAAACACAACAACGTTCACTACCTCCGTTTTCCAGAGGTCCAAAATGGCGATGGACAGTATGTCCACGTCTGCAGGAGGACTGTCATATCACAATGTTTCTGACTTTTATCCTCGAAAACTTGGCCCAAAGCCGGACGTCGTACCGTCTGGTGTCACCGAGAGAAAAGTTGGACCATTGGATAAACCTGACATGGTGGCAGTAGATGTCATCAACATCAAGGATTCAGGTAGCTAATGTTGATGTAGGCAAACCCGGTTGGTTGCTAGCTTACACAGCTAACGTTAATGCCTGGTAACCAGCTGGCTATGCTAACAACTCTCCTAGCTCTTTAGCAAACGTTAGTGGATGCTCGTTTACCCATAAAGTCAGATTACCTCCTACAAAAGCTAGATAGATGATATATTCACATAGAAGGCAGTCTATGGCCACATACAGTACACAAAGATACAAAGTCCAAGAGGCAGCTTTGTTCAACCGCTAACGTTAGCTAACAAGCTGTGACTGACCATTGGTTGATAATTATTCCTTCTGTCATTTGTGGCAAGATGGCATTGGCAAACTCGTAATGGTTAACTTATAGGCCCCTAATAATTATGGGAGTTTAAAGCTTATTAATCAAACCTGGATGAAAACAGGAAGTATCTGTCATGGTAACAGCTAACGTTAAAGGAACAGTATGTAAGTTTGTGGCCAAAATCTGATACTGCAATCACATTCAAAATACTACAGAGCATAGTATCTCCTCCTCCTCCTCCCAGACAAGATTTTGCCAGCTAGGTTGCCAAAATCAGGTAGGTGGAGGGTGGCGCAAGAGGCCAAAATACATAATATACACATAAGTTGGCAAACACATGACAACGTCAGCACAAGTTGAGGGCTGCAAATTCGCTTTTGTAATGGCAGTATTCAGGCTGGATTACTGTTGTCAGTGATAAAAGTATTGGAAATGATCATGATTCTTTAATGTCTTGTGATCTATCAGGGCCATTTTATGATTAATTTACATTTATTTCTTACATACGGTTCCTTTAAAGTTCAGTTGGCAGTCTGTATAGTTGTATACTTGTTGAACTCGCTGATGATCTGACAAGGTACTTATCTTGGGCTGTCATTTTTCAATGTTACAATCTGAAAATCTAATTTGTCTTTTGTAGTTTTGCTTTAATTCAGCGGTGGCTTACAATTTGCATTGCACCAAGGTCCTATTGTCTATCTTGGCTGCTCAACATGTCCTTAGGTCACCTGCTACCATTTGAGGGCTGCTATGGAGAGTAGAGCCCTTGAGCTGGGTACCTGTGCCTCAGTGCTAACTTGTCAACAAATTAAAGTTGAGCAGGCAACATGTGACCATATTCTAAATTTCATTATTATGTAGAACAATGTGGTGCACTTTACAGAGTTTTTTTTGACTCTTAACTTTCCTTTAACAGACATCCCCATGCACAGGAAAAAGCAAGAGAATGACACATACATTCTGGTAAGTGTTCAGATCATTAACATGAAAGATCTCAATCCTAAATTGATTTTTTAAATGCATTCCAGGGGTTCTTCCAGCCTTGATTTACCTTAATGAGTCTCAATTGCAAATAGCTGAGCTCAATTTAGGCTGTGACTATGGACATTTTCCAAGAGGAAAACCAAGTGTCAGTGTCTACATTAACATCAGTGAACCATGTTCCGTACAAGGTGGGTTCTTTCGATAGCAGAATGGTTATCCGAGCAAAAATCCAGCAAATCATACACTGATAAGCACACCATTGCCACAAAGACCGGCACGATTTTGCCAAACCACATTTAATTGGGGCTTCTCACATTTAATTGATGCCTCCTCAACACCAGTGGGAGCAGTGTGCACCACCCTGGTTGTCAGTAGCAGTCCTCAAATATAATTTTAAAACATCAGCACATAAAGTTGGTATGCGATTCATGTCATGGAAGACAAGTCATGGTTTATAGAGGTAGATGAATTTTAATCCATCTGTTTTTTCTGTTGTTTGCGTGTGTTGACGATTGTTTGCGCGGATAACTGTTCTGCAGACAGAACGTTCCATTGAGTCCACTGGATATCTAGGCCTGTATGTCACATTTAATTTTATATTTAAAAAATATACTTCACTACAATAGAGACTGCACACTGGTTATAAATTTGTCTGGGTATTTAAAATACAAAGATGGCCTAAATAAGAAATGTCTCTGACTGTAAAGGAAAAATTGCACAAATATGTATTGTACATATTCCACTCATTATAAAAAGACTTATTTTGCTTCCGAGGAAAGGGAAGTGTTTTCCCCGTCACTTACTTGTAATATACATTAATTTACTGTAATGCAGTGTTCATTACATTCTCAAACATCAGTGTTACTTGATGCTAATCTGGGAACAAGAAAAGGATGCAAGGCAAATTGCATGAACAGAGTAGTAGTATCTAGTTCATTCAGTTTGGGTGACGTTGCTCACAAATGGCCAGTAGGTGGAAGCACTGTACTGTGCTATCTGCTGTGATTTCTGTCCAGTGACTATGACTATGCTGATTCTTTCTTAGTCAGCTGGAAAAAAATATATAGCAAGATTTACAACTTAGAATATGTGCAGGTGAACTGAAGTAGCATAATGAAGCTCAGATATAAAGTTTACTATCAGTGGCTCCAGAGGATGAGATATGCATTTGTTCTCTGTATTGTAGGGCACCATACATCCTTTCCGGAAGACACACAGGACAGTTTTTGGGAAACTATCCCAGGAATTCCGCTTGGTGGCCTCTGACAGACGAGTGAGTATTGCTCTGCTGTT
This sequence comes from Sardinella tawilis, assembly GCA_030264315.1. Lineage (NCBI taxonomy): Eukaryota > Metazoa > Chordata > Actinopteri > Clupeiformes > Clupeidae > Sardinella > Sardinella tawilis. The sequence continues at coordinate 2,152,498 of JASCQY010000031.1, forward strand.
TGACTGATCATCTACATCCTGCCCCCAACACACACACACACACACACACACACACACACACACATACACATACACATACACAAACATGCTGTTGGCACCAGGCATAAACACTTCAATTGCATAAGACTCTTTAAGAATCTACAGTTATCATCCCAATCTGTCCATTGATAATGACAGGTGAATCAAAGGGTTGTGATGTGGAGCAATAAATTGGGTATCTCAGAAGTGTAGAGAGTGGGGGAAGGGAAGTAATGGATGGTAATCTATTTTTGCACTGGGATTCCTGCTTTAGCAAACAATGCAAAATTGGAATAACAAGCAGCTAATACTTACTGCTGCTAGCTGCCTCTATCAAAAGTGTAAATCTGTTATGGCGAGATTATATCAGGTGGCATTCCTGTTGTTGTTTTTCCTAATATGACATTACAGTTTTAATCTATGGATCATCTAGAAATCTGAGAGCGCCTTTACAATGGTTTTTCAGGAAATGGTCCGAAAATCCTTAAATATTCTTAAAAGGGACTTTACAAACTACTTAGGCTTAAGATGCTTCTGGGAAACCTGACCCAGGATATCTTTGTGTTTGTAAGTCTTGCAGATAGAAATGTCTGATCTGTTGCTCAAGTAAGTTTTCACTGTTATCCTTGCCCTGTGGATGTGTCCTTGACATGTAATGATCATATTGTGAGGACTTTGTAATATTCACTATATATATATATTAGTGCTGTCAAAAATATCGCGTTATTAACGAGTTAATTCTTAACAATTTTAACTTCGTTATTTTTTTTAAC
>JASCQY010000031.1:2182463-2196671 GCA_030264315.1 Sardinella tawilis
TTAGCAACGCTATTTTGCTGCTTCGCTAAAATCGCTATAACTCTGTTCAGCTGGCATGGTTTCGGCTAATTTTTTGTTAGCTAATTGTACTCGACCACTACTTCCACTGGAATGTTAGGTTTGAGCGCGCCGGCGTATCCCTTTAATGTTTACTAGATTGAGATAGATATTTATAGGACATTCAGGCATCCTGTAGCATCCATAGCACGTTATAGTCTACACATAGCATACACACTACAAAAATACAGAAAAAGAATCCTACTTGTGTGCCATTTAGGATACTACTTTGAGTGTGAGTGTGGAGTAGAATATGCAGAAGAATGCTAAGGTAATTACAGTGCTTACAAGTATTGACAGTGTAGATTCTGTATCTAGGCTTATACAGAGTAGGCTGCAGGCTGCATAAAAATAACACACTACACCTAAAATAGCAAAGAGTAGGGAAGCCGTGCAAATTGGTTAATCCAGTCCTTATAATAATTAGAAACAAAAAGTACTTACAAAGATAGTTATATATGGTCAGTACTGTCAGCTCCTAAGTAGTGCACTACTTTGTGTCTTTGTTGGTGTTTAAGGATACTTGAATTTTTTCAGGTAGCCTATTTATATCAGTGTTAGAATCTGGTTTACTGGTGTTTCAAATTACTTTTTTTTGTATGCAGTAGATACTAAGTAGTGAAGCCTTTCAGTCTATAACCAGAAGGGGTAGTCAGTGGAATCTGTGTAGAACAAGTGTCTATTATTATTATTATTATTATTATTATTATTATGATTATTATGATTATTATTATTATTATTAAGGTCATAATACAACGCCACAGTTAAAAGGTGAAAAAACCCAACAGGATAAATGGTTGCATTACATTGATGGTTGTCTTTTTTCATGTTTATGGTCATATTATAGTGTCTGTTCTGTACGCCAAAAAGTGCATGTATTAGTGTATATTTCAGGAGATTTTATACAATTTTAGAAATGTTGCACTACACCAAAAAATGTACCTGGGCACGTTTTATTCCTATGGCTTTAATTGTTATAGCCTATATCCCTGCATTATCATTTAAAATACATAAACCGACTGTAATGCTATGTACAGTAATGCAACATCATATTTTCTAGGTTAAAAATGGTAGTGTCGCGATGTAGGCCTATTAATTTGGAAAGTCTCCCGTTCAGCATTTAAGGCACAGAACGCGAGAGGGAGTGCTTTATCCCAGAGAACACCAAGGCTTAAGAGTTGACCCGGTCATAGGTAAGAGAGTCAAAGGCTGTAGGTCATGTAATGCCTACCTTCCGTACCTTCAGTTACTGTCTACTTTTTTCCAGTTTCTGTCCATCTTAGGAAAACGAAATATCGAAAATATTGTATGTCCAAGGTACGCATCAGCTCCATTTACTTAATTCTACGCCCAAGTTTTAGCACGTTCACAATCAAAAATTTCAAATAAATTGTACTGCGTATCGATAGGCTAGCCTATCTATTTGATTTTTTTTTTTATTTTAGAATTTGTGGCGAACTCTAGACTATGAAACGAAATCATTGTTGTTCTACTAAACAAGTGGCCTATTGCGCAGAGGAATAGGTCAGCCCACAACCAAGAAACTGGCAGTGCACTCACAATTTAGACTTATTTCGAAACGTCTCTGTTGAGCTCGTCTGTCAGTTCAAGAACTCAAGAAATTACAGTTGGTGAGTGTGACAAATCCAAAATTGTTTGCGCTAGTCTTTGGATTTGCATAATTACGCAAACATGAGAACATGTCGGCTAGATCTACCTACTCAAATATAGGCCTACATTTCGGACTGGACGAAAAAGACAGGCAATCCTAAAACAACTGCAGTTATGAGACAGAGAAAATCTACTGTATTGATTCTCAGATTCGTTTGAAAGTTGAAGTAAACCTATTGCAGTTAGGTTAGCGCAGTCTTTTGACAGCGCGTGAGGGCCCGTGCAACTAAATTTTCAACACTAGATTTTATTTTAGCTAGCCGTAACACTCGCGTGATAAAATTGAAACATTTTGACAATTATTCGATTTGGCAAGGCACAACCAATACAACAAGTATGGCCTAACTGTAAGTAGGCCATTTAGTTTTATTTCATTACAGTGGCTTAGCTTACTGTTTTGTTTTTTTTTTTTTTTTTGCCTTAAAATATTGCAGCAGGCAAGGCTTTGGACTACATGCAGTTTTTCTAATGCCAAAAGTATGAAAGTCAGTTGGTCTGTTTCCTGCAGTTCAGCCGAACACAAAAGCTTTGGTGCCTGGTGCTTGGAAGCCAGGCTAGCGCCGCCTAATGCTTCCGGCCAATTTAATTTGCTCTATGGAATGGAATGAAATAAGCGGGTGATACATCAGGCTATGGAAAACCTGCAGTTAGGCCAGTTCACTAGTTCACCCATTCAGATTGCTTGATATAGAGTACTGGAAATAAGCAGAGGCTCTTGGTATATGCAAGATTGGCCTGGCAGCTAGCCGTGGTCCTAGGATGCAAATCAGCGGAGATCACGTGCGAGTGATGTTTGCTGGCATCCCTATGGATAGGGAGGAATTATTTTCAGTTTGGAAAGGTTAATAAAATTACTCCTCTATTTAATCTTCAGGATTTACAGAAGATTACATTGACTACAGTCAGAATGCACTGCCTATCTACATCTGAACTGTACTGTATGTCTAGTCTCACAATTATCAGGTGATGTTAATCTCCAAACTGGTGGAGGTGTAGCTACTTACCATCTCCCATCAGGACTTCATTAATGCTAACTAACCACGGATGGAAAGACATGGAGCCACTGGTTGCAGAACATCTGTCATATCAGTGGAAGCCCCTAAGCAGGTCTTGTCCTTAGCGTAGCGGCATCAGTCCTGAGGCACAAACCAAAGCATGGCAAAGGGTCTGGCTCTTGTTTGTTTACAGGGCTTTAAATGTGCCTTGACGCCTAGATCTTCATGCTTTGACAACAGAAGAAAGGAGATGAAATGCGTATGGGCTTGGAAATCGGACGGTACTCTAGAGAAGGAATTATTGCACTGTGCTCTTCACAGGCCTCAGGCTGTCCACAGTTCTTTCTCATTCAGTGGTGAAAGTTGGCCTAATTGTGTGTGACAGAATCTTGGCATGGCTGTTGTTGTCTGCAATGGAGGGATGCTTTATGTTTGCATTATTCAGCTGAATTAATGGGGCAGCCATCAGGCTCTGCAAGCGCTACTTGCCTAGCCTCATTTTCCAGAAGCTTCTAGAGTGATCCGAGGATATACAGTAATTACTCACTTTGATTCACTCTTCTGACCCCGTCAACTCTTGTGTCTGGTGTGTATTTTCATAATCCTAAAATTGGTTGCCGTATAGTAAAGTGAAATAGGCCTAACCGACTTCAAATGTTCTTGTCTGAAGAAGCTCCTGTCCCTTTCATTCCCCTTGAGTGTTTTGACAGAATCTATCTGCCAGCTTATGTTAGAGCCTGCAGATGAATAGCATTGTTATTGTTTTTACACTTGTTGATTTGTTATAAAAACAAGCCGGGCATCATTGCGTGGGCACTGTGGTATGTGCCCGCCCAAAGTGCCTGCAAGCCGATGCCCTCTGATTTAACTAATGGTGAAAGGAGCTCATGGAGGGGTGTTAAAAGGGGCACAGCTGGTGCAAGAGCCGACAGAAGCCTAGATGCAAAGGAAAGCCAAGCTGTCACATTTCATGAGATAGAAAAAAGCTTGAAAGCTCACCGAGGAACATTCTCCACAGAACAGGTTGCACAGCCAACCACCTACTCAGTTTATGACACCTGCTTACACAGTTGGAAAACAAGAATGTATGTAAGGCATCTTGTTAGAGTTTTGAATCCAGGTGTTTTTGTGTGTTAATTTGTTTGTTGTATAATCATACAGTAGTTTCTGACCTATATTTTAAGACAGAATGGAAGTGGTTTTTGAATTAGTTGTTCTAACTATCCACCTTGCATCTGTATTGAGTGCTGTTCTCAAAGCAGACCTCACAGTAATAAAAATGGGCTACTCTTTCAATGTTTTTGTAAAAGGTTAGGCCTATATTTTATTTGCATTAGTTCATTTAAGAGCTACCTATTGTATATGCATAGCTACTTCAATGGTGCCGTTAGCGATGCCAAGCGGTTTGCAAACCCAATTTTGTTCAGTAAATATCTCCTTTGCATTCTCCTTTTTCAGTGAATATGTCATCTGGTCTGGCTACTGTAAGGAGAATCCAGTCTTTTACTTTGCCTGAGCTCTGTCTTGTTCAGTGAATATCTCCTTTGCTTTTTCCTGTTTCTCTGAATATGTCCTCTGGTCTGACGGCTGCAAGGAGAATCCAGTCTTTTACCTTGCCTGGACTTTGTGAAGTGGAAACAAAGTGGGTCCAGCCTGCTCCCCCGAGCAGCAGCAAAACACGGCCTCTTGAAAGGACTTGAAGCCATGGGTGAGCTACTTCTCTGGTATGTTTTGTTTGGTCTTTGGTTGATGGATGATGTGAGTGTTGGAAAAAAAATGCTCTCAGAGATCTAAACATAAACAAACATGACATCATCCAATATCACTGATGATGCCCTTAATTAGTGTATTTTCCCTTGATATTACACCTGTAAACCCACTTTATCCTTTATATCACTAGTTTAGAGGCAATAGCTGAGATGGATTGCAATAGAAAATATAGATATAACCAGCTCAAATTTGAAGAATTATTAATTGGCCAATTATGTAGGCCTACCTGTCAAAGGGAGAGAGATAGATATTTGCTTCTACGTCTGTTTGATCAGGGCCGACTTAATATGTCTGTCTAATATGTCTCTCATGTTTCTAAGTGGAAATTTAAAATGTCAAAATTTCATAGATACAGTAACCGCTATAAAAGATGAGAAATGGTAAGACTGAAGCTGTGTGCAATTCTACCAATCGTGGCTGTTGTTTATTGTTTACACTTGACAATTAGCTACAGTGTATTGACAGTTTAAAAAAATGTTTATTTAATGATCGATGAAAAAGTAGAGATTGTAACATAGTGGCTTTTAAAAATCACCCACTACACTCACTCAATCACTCACTAATGTTTTCATCAGGGCCTCTCCATGAGCTCTGTAGTGGTTAATCAAATTAAATGTTTACATAGTCAAGCTCTTTGGCAGGACTCCATGCATGAGAAACTAGCATCAGCACTTTACAGCTCAGCGCTGAGTGTTTCCCAACTCACCTTAGCTTCACCTCACATCCAAATCTACCGCGTCACCCACATTTGAGAGCTGTTCTTTTCCCTTCGTGCCCTGAAGATGTTTAACATTCAGTGAACGGTGAATTTGTCAAGCCGGCCCTAATGTTGATACTTCTCAGTGGTGGCTTTGTTTTTAAAGGGTGTCCTATGTAGCTGCATGTTTTTAGGCGACAGGCCATTTTTCCAGGCCTTCTGTGCCTGTCAGCAGGATGTCATGGAAACGTGGGTGTGTTTCTGGTACATTGACCGTGCTCGCCTGAATCCGATACTTGGGAAAGGTAATCCGGGCTCCCCGTTGGGGGGGGGGAGAATGGATGAGGGCGAGTCAAAAGGCTCCTTTGACATCAGCCCCTTGCCTCAGAGGCGCGCGGCGGCGCGCTAACAGCACCCACACTCAGCCAGAGGAATGCTTGCTTGATGCTTGCCGGTGTGGCCTGATGAGTCATTGGCTTGGGAAAGTGTGTAAGGGAGTGGGGGGTCCCTCTTCTCTCTCAACCTGAACAGCTCCGGGGCACTAAAAGCCCCCAGCGCTTGGGGAAGGAATGCACCCAATCATGCCTTGCCTTGCCTGGCCTGGCCTGATCACACCCCCACCCCCACACAAGTTCTCCTTCACCCCTCCCCCAGCCCACCCCGCCCCTGCAGCATCCAGAGACAGAGTGTCTCCTCCTCTCTGCTGTTAATGATCCGCTGGGCAAGTTCAGGTCAGGAGCACAGGCTCAGCAGAGCAGAAAGGAGGCCTAGGAGGAATCCGGCGCCATGCCACATTCACACTTTCATTCAACCTCGGGTGCAGGCCCTATGGTTATCCCATGCTCTCCTCTGGCCAAGTTTGCCACACAGCGCCGCCTTTTAGGCAGTTTAGTTCATATTTTTATATTCGATCTGTTCATATTTTGTGTAGGCTACTCTTATATCAGAGCTTTTTTCTTATTTTTTGTTTATATTCTTTTTATTTTTCTTTCTTTCAGGGTCTGTCTTTTATCTGACAGGCTACTTTTGCATTACCCTCATGAGCTACTTGAGCCGCTGAGTGTTGACGTGGAGACAAGAGCGTAGCATTTGGCGGATGAACAGCGTGTATGTGTATGTGCGTGTGTTTATGGGATGTCCCACGGCAGGCTCTGTGTGTGTGTTTGTCTGTGCGCGGGGGCGATGATGTTGGCGAACAGGATGTGCTTGCTTGTGTGCAGACGGATCGGGCAGAGACACAAAGCGCACATTTAAGCTGCGCTTTCCTCTTGGTAGTAAACATTACATAACGGGCAGAATCAGCGCCGCCAAAGTTGTCAGGGCTATAAATACGAACTATCCAGACATTAAGTACGGCACATCTGTAACGGAATGGCGATTAGACGCCGCCTCTTGGCTTCTGTCTGGACGTTTTGGAAGGACAATCCCCCTCAATTAGACCGCTTGGTACTGTTTTTCTAACTCCTTTTGTGCAGCCGCGGGGGGGCCGGCTGCTTGAGTATAAAAGGAGCTGACACGCTGTTCTGAAGGCAGCATTAGGTCACATGCAGTGTGGAAACAGTATTACGGGCGCACAGGGCCACTGTGAGACCAAAGAGCCCCAACTGCAACAGCAGTAATCCCACACACGCACACACACACACACACACCCACACACACACACACACACACACACACACACACACACACACACACACTGTTGATTGCATTGAGCCTTTAAATGCTGAGAGTGACCCCCTCTGTTCCCCTCCCTCCCTCCCCTCTCGTTCTCTGGCCTTGCTCCCTCTGGCGTCAGGCGGCTGGGGTGACGCACAGGTCTCAGGACGCCCCACTGTAACGGGCTGCTCTCTCTCTCTCTCTCTCTCTCTCTCTCTCTCTCTCTCTGAGTCGAGTCATGGGTGGGTGGAATTAGTCAACAGAAGATGCAAGAGCATGTGTGTGTATGTGTTGTCTTTCCAGGACACATGGAGACACATGCTCTTTTGCTGGCTACTGCTGCTGCTGCTGCTGCTGCTGTTGTTGTGATGGTGATGGTGCTTGGCCCCCTTTGTTTCTGCCTGAGTGCTTGGCTGAGCCTCACACAATGTGTCATCCTGGAGCCTCCAGGCCACTGGGTCAGCCAGTGCCAGAGAGAACACACAGACACACACACTCTTAGTCGCCACTGCCAGGGTACGTAACAGTCTGTGTAAGTGTGTGTGTGTGTGTGTGTGTGTGTGTGTGTGTGTGTGTGTGTGTGTGTGTGTGTTTTACTATAAATGCCTTAGACCACAGGCTAGGCATTCGTTCATGGTGAGTATTTTTAAAGTGTCCTACCCAGGAGCCTCGGCTGTTTAAGCAGGCTTGCAAAACGCATGCACCAATCAAAGAGAGACACGAAATGACTGTTGTTTGGCTTATTTTGCGTGTGTGTGTGTTTGAGAGAGAATGGTTTTGGAGGGTGCGCTATACTGGAGAGTGGTGTCATGCCTGTTTTGTTGCCACACAGCTAATTGTGATGTCTCCAACATGAACCATCATTATCTGACTTCAGATTAAAATACATCATGGCATCTTCCAAGGGTCTATGCACTGTCAGGTATAGACAGGAGATGATTGTAGGTTGCACACCCCACTGAAGGCTATGATATTAAATGAAAAGTCTCTAGAATGTTCTTTTGTACATTACATTAGTTGTTCACTTTGTAATATTATATGCAAGAAATATTATATTTATATCAATTATGTTATTCAGAGAATAGGTCTTATTTTTTCCATATTGCATGCTTTTATTTAAAATGTTACTTTAAGCAATAATGCAGTAATTGTCCGTTTGTGAATCGAACGGCATTAAAGTTTTTTTTTTTTGAGGGGGGGGTGTTTGGAATTGGTAGAATCATTTCTAGGAATAGCTGTGACATTGCCCGTGGACTGCTCTCTCTTATCCGTTCAGTTCAAAATGGCATTTCACTTTTGCCTGGGATGGGTGACCTTGGATCCTGGGGTCCGATGCCTTGGGATTGTTATGCAGCACAAAAGGTATTTTCTGAGGATTGACATCAGGGGTCTTGATCCTGAGTACAATCCACTTGCCTGCATTTTCATGTCAAAGTAGATCTCTCCTGCCATGTAAACTGGATTGCATCTGATCGCCCCGGCATGGGTTAAATCAGGTCCTTTGCTTGTGCCCCCCACGTGACAGGGCGGTGTGTGTGTGTGTGTGTGTGTGGGGGGGGGGCTTTGTAGCCACTGGCAAGTTGGGGTGCTCGGTGTTTGTATGATTAAATATCAATTAGAGATTGGAGATTACGGAGAGTTGGTGATGCTGGATCTCGGACCACTGAGTTGGTCGGTCATGTGCCTGTTTGTTTGTTTGTGGGAGTCATGTTGGGACACAAAAGCTTTGCATTAACCAGGCTCAGAGGAGGCAGATTGACCCCCTTAAGCTTGTGTAGACCTAAAGGTGTGAGGAGACTTTGATTTTGCAAATGACCGCCTCTCCACTCGCCGCATAGAGAGCGTTGTTTTTGTATTAAATGTCACTCCCGTCCGGTGATTTCAATTTCAAATCCCGGAGGGGGGATTGATGTGCTTTGAAATGTTACCAAGCCACATTCACAGCCTGCAGTAAATCTGTCCGACAGGAAGAGCTCCAAGAAATCCGAAACACCCGTCACATTATTTTGCCCAATGAGGGGATTTGTGGACAGAAAGGAGTTTGTAAACCGTGAGGTTGATGCAATCAGTTTATTAAGATGGGTTTTTTTATGGGAATGATGGCTAAATGACTCTTCTTTTGGTCGCATAATAATCTGTAGTGCTAGGCCTATGTGTGAAAAGATGAGTGCAGTCATTCTTTGTACTGATATGTTTTTATTCAAGACATTTTTACCTGTGCCTTTCTATCAGCTAACTTGACAAACAGTGTTTTAAACCTACATTTTTTTTAGGTAAGTGTGCAGCACACTTAAACTAACTATTTGTGTGTATGTAGAGTCAGATTGAACTAAAATGCATCATGCCTGATGAATTTAAAGAAACTGCACTCAGCACTCATGTATACTAAGGACAGAAATTTGAAATACAATTTTAATTTCACTCTCCTTTAAGACAGACTACAGTTTTATTCTTGATCAAACATGCAAGGCAACATTTGGAACAAGCATTTAAACAGCATTTTGTGGCTTGTCTCACATGACTAAGCCAGTTTTATATGCCTGATCCCTCTGGAAAAAAATGAAATCTGTTTATTTTTTATTTGTATAGAATCTGGTCTTACCATTGCTCTACTTTTTCCAATTCGTCTCTCTGGCGAAGACATGGCATGGTTTGCGTTTGTTTTAATATGCCGTTTGTGTGTGTGTGTCTTGAAACATTGCTCCATATTGACCACGCGTAGAGTGCCTTCTGTCTCTGATGTCAGGAGGGCACCTCAAATCCTGTCCTTCATTTGTAAGCAGGATTAAAGCTACAATGTAGTGATGACCGCTCACAATGTTCTCAATCACAGTCTTAACCCAGTTATAATACCTGTGTGTTAGTGTGTTAGAGTGTGTGTGTGTGGGTGGGTGGGTGTTAGCTTTAATGTGTTTGTACGTGTGTTCTGTACGTGCATACTTGCATGTGTTATATGCCATTATATGCATGGATGGGTTTGCTTTGGTTCTAGATTAAATGTTTTTAAATACGTACAAATATTAGGCTAACAGTATTTCTTAATGTATTATTACAAATCATGAATCATGGAATCATGGTTTTTGTTTCAGGTTTGTAGTGTTCATTTTACTCCTTTAGTCTCTGTTTTTCCTCGAGTGTTTATTTTACTCAAGTTATCAGCTGCCTTCGATCCAGTCAACCATCTCATACTTCTTTCCATAATCTCAGACATGAGCATCACAAATACAAACACCAGCTTTAATTCTTACCTCACGCAGCAGTCTTTAATGTCTAGGGCAGCAACCTGAACCTCACCACCTTACTGTAGCACAGGGGTAAGGCAAGGCTTGGTGTTGGGCCTCTCCTCTTTGTCATTACATCATCTCCCTGGCTTTGACGGCTTCTTGTCACTGATACACAAATGATATACAGTTCTGTCATTTTGCCACCAGACAATAACACAGTCTTGCCTCAGATCTGTAATATATTTTAGACATATTCACTGGGGTGAAGGAAAATCACCTTCTGCTGATTTTTTTCAGAAATCAAAGTACTGGTCCTCCTGGACAAACTATTAATGGCAAAATGACAGATGATCAAAACTATGACTTATCTTGATATGATATATCTTGCTTCAACCAAGGTTGCAGGATATCAAGATGTAATTTCTGAGGACCAACTTACCTTTGCCCTTATTTACTCAGTTGCTTGGACATACTCAGCATCAAAAAATTCAACTCAAGTGCATCAGAGAAACACTTGCAGATGATCCATAACACATCAGTGCATCTGGTCCTTGACTAACTTAAAAGGATATGTTACCCAACTATTAATCAAGCTGTGCTGGCTGCCTGGATCAACTCCAGATCCTGGCTTATAGAGCTTTGCACTGCTCACAGCTATCTAAACTCTTCTCATCTGTACATGCCCAGTGATAGAGCATACTGCCAGTTGCTAACAGAACAGGGGCATCTATCTTTAAAAAAAAACCTCTTGACCCCACTCTTCCAAGAGATCCTATCTGCAGAACATACGGAAGACGCCTTTACATGAGTAAATGTAAACAAATCCATAACATGTAATATGAATTTACAGATTGGATCTAAATATCAAAATGAATGTGTGTTTCCTGGAGATGTATTTAAGCATAATTACTGTCTTTAGCATTCAGGACAAGTCAGCAATAAATGTTGAACTGAGTCACAGTGTTGTGGTCTTATACAGTATGCATCAGCATACTGCTTGAATGGTGCAGCAGCTTGATCACACCAGGGACTCGCACAGTAAAGCTAATGGTCAGGCCTCCCAATTGTTGTAGCCAGTTTTCAACCGTTAATTGTTGTTGTTGTGGTCATTGTTGTTGTAGTTGTTGTATTGTGAAGCTAGTGCTCTAACGAGTCTTACTTGCCAATGCCTAATTTTTTGCCAGCTGGTGAAGGGGTCAGGAGTGTTTTGAACAGTTAGCATTGTGGTTGGGAAAAGAGGCCGGGACTGGTCTGTGGTTATTGCTTACACTTACAGTCATCTCTTGAAGTTCCTCCCTCTTTCTGTCACTAGCTATGAATGGCATACCATATTTTCAGGTTGTGTGCTTCATGATGGTCCGTGGGTTCCAGGTATAAGCCTGTACTTTTCATTTTTGGTCCTAATCTTGTCTAAATCATGTACAGTAGATAGTGCTTATCTTGTGTATGTAGCCTGTGTATAATCCATAGCAGCTCCTTCTGTGAGGAATGATTAGGTCTGGCCTGGGGGCCTTGTCTGCCTCAAGGTATTGCCCTGTAATTGAAGCTGTAGACTGATTGCCATATGTTTTTTTCCCTGAGCAGATTTAATAGTGGTAGTTGATTAGGCCACAGTAAGGCTGATTCACCAACAGTTAAATGATGAATAGAATTCCTTTGGAGTAAGTAAGTGGAGTGGACCAGCTCAGAGTGAACACTATTTGTAAGGGCTGGCTGTGGATGCAGATAGGGCTTTGTCAGACTAGGAAGCTTTGCTTTGTAATTTGATAGCAAGATAGAAGAAAGATTGGGTTTAAAGTCACCGAAATTTGTTTGGATATTTTAAAAACACTACTGTTTAACTCTAACATCACCTTGTGCTATTTGTAGGAAAAAAAAAGGAAAATTGAAACAACGTAGACCATGGGGTGCAGTTTAATTTTCTAATAGACTCCATTAAAATAACGTTCGCTGTTATTATTCATTCTACTGTATGTAGTATCAAATTTTCTGGTTATTTTTCCTACAGACAGCACTTGGTGGCTTTAATAACATGGCTATAAGCTGATTCACACCTGATTTCTTCTTTAAGTGAAATAAAAGAAAAGATCATTTACAACAGCCACACCACAGCACTGAACAGAATTATGGCAGCTGATCCTGAGTCTAGGCATGTTTGTGTGGCCATGAATAAGATGATGAAACCCAATCTCTCTCTATTTGGACCCTCTAATTCTTTCTGAATGTTTAATGAGGTCTAGCATTGTGATCATTATGTCTGTCCCGGCGTCTATAGATCTAATAGGCTCATCATGCCGCGGTGTAATCATATCCACAGATAAATGTTGGCCATTGGAAAGCTAACCCAGAACAGCAGAGGTATCTATCGCGTTTGAAATGAGTCTCAAATTATGTTTCAAATTCGTCTCTTGGAAGTTGATTGCACCAGTAAGGTTTTTATTCTGCTCCGCCGTTTGAAGTCGTCATTAAATATACCTGCTTGAAGAAGAGAGAGGGACAGGAAGTCGGGTTGAAATGAGATGCCTGCTCATCCTTACAATTGAAAACATATGGGTCATAGCCATCTCCTTATGTTTTCACAGAAGAGACTAGCCTGAACCTAACAACCTAGCTGATGGCATCACTGGCTGTAGAAATATTGGCCTTGGGACTCGGTGGCCTAGATTTCCTGAAGGTTGGTGTGGTAGGCTGTGTGCTAAGGTCAAGTGCAATCCACTGAATACCTCTGAGGGGTTTTCTATCAGAATGTACATAATGTCTTTACATGCACGCATAAGCCTGGAGGATTTTCAGTGTATTTGTTCCCTCTGGCATCTGTTGATGTTTGTGTAACAGAGAACATTTGATATGACAGTACAGAGTGGCTCCTCTGACTGCCCACTAAAGGAAGAACACAATGTGGAATTATGGGTCTTGTAGTCATTGTTGTGTGCAGAAGCCTTAGCAGGATAAAGAATTTTGAAGCTTTTGCTTTTACTTTGATGTCAAGGATACAAGGATACAAGGAGTCTTTATTTGTCACATGCATATGATTACTTCTGTAAATAAAATGCAGTGAAATGAAATCAGTGTCTTTGCCGGGGGGGGGGGGTGCATGTTCCAAAAAGTGCAGAAGTTATTATAATAGCAATTAGCCTGTCTGTTAGTTCAGAGGCTGCAACACCCTTGTACTTGATAAAGTCAATGCACCATTACCATAGCAAAATCATATTTATTAAAGTAAATAACTTAGGTTGTATTTAACCATGAATTCATGAGGCTGTGCATGTGTGAGTTTATTCAGAATAATTTATTCTTCATTTGCAAAGTAGCTCCACATAAACATGTTTGCCGTCCGAGTTCCAATGCTCCACCGTGACACCAGTTTGTTTTCTTGTTTGTCTGTTTGTGCAGTTTGTTGTTGTCCTGCCTGCCTCGCTCCCCCGCATCTGTTATGCAGTTTGTTAATTTCCTACAACATTATGACCATGGGGCGAATATCACAGCTCCGGCTCCGAGAATGAGGACGCCCGCTCGTTACTGCTGAGTGCACGAGAGGGCTTCGTTTAGGAGAGAATGGAAAGGAGGGAGGGAGGGAGAGAGAGAAGGAGGGAGGGAGGGGGGGATAAATGCCAGAGAGGAAGCCTGGCAGGATGGAAAGGTCCTCAGTAGCACCGCGCCATCTAAAGCCTGTGCAGCTTACAGTCCACATTTCCAAACAGTCAAATACTGCTCTTCAGAAAGCCATATCACATACTAGTTTATAGCCTCGCTCAGTTTCTTGCCTCTGAAGACTTCTTTTCTCTTTGGCATGTAAGAAAATAGCATTGCGATTGGGTGAACTGGGTGAATTTTTTTGGTGCAATTTATTCCTTGAAATAACAGTTTGCTTAAAAATGCTTGGCTGACGGCATGCCTTCTAAGCTGACCTCTTTGTGTCAGCTCGAGGCTCTGCGTGTGTGTGTGTGTGTGTGTGTGCGTGCGCGTGTGTGTGTGTGTCCATGTCCAGCCTTTCCTCCAGTAGGGAGCAGCATTCTCTTTGTCCAGCTGGGTTCTGGGAATCGGCAGCAGCCAGTGCTGACCTCATGTGCTCTTTTCAGGTGCGTGAGAGAAGGAGTGCTTCACTACTGTAGCTTTGTGTTGTGTGTGTGTGTGTGTG
>JASCQY010000031.1:2196771-2220667 GCA_030264315.1 Sardinella tawilis
TTGAGTGTTTTTTGGTCCAAAAGTGTACCTGCATTAGTGCATATGTATCTGTGTGTGTGTGTGTATGGCAGAGAGTTTGCGAGCGAGATTGTGTTATTTAGTGCAGTGCTTGGTGTTCTGGGGCTGTTCTTTGTTTTCTCACTCATTCTAATGGAGGTGTTTCTGTTTGGACTCGTATGTAAAAAAAAAAAAAAAAAATGTGATGTTATTGTGAGTGCAGACTTTGACACAGATGAACTGGGGTTGGGGGGGGGGGGCAAAAGACACTGGTGGGATAGGAATCTCAGGACTTCCACTCTGGAAGGAAGCGGAAAAGGCTTTTTTTGGGGAAAAAGGGAAGTTTGTTTCTCACAATCAGACCATCACAGAGAAGAGGGAAGGGCAGGGCGCTGTGAGTGGTCTGATGAGGCTGGTGTATTTGCATACGTGGGCGGAGGATGGGCAAGCGCTGTGTGTGTGTGTGTGTGTGTATGGAGGAGAGGGGGGGGGACACAGGGGTGGGGTATTGGGCAGAGAGAGACTCAGTAATTTGCTAAAAGGGGCTCCAGGATAAACCTCTTGTGGCCATACTGTGGGCTTGTGATGGTCTGCAGCCATTGCTGATAAATCAGAACAGGTTTTTTGTTCCCTCCACATGACGAAAGCTCACCACAGAGAAATTACACAGGGGAAATTACTGCCACTTGACTCTCTAGTGCCTGGTGAATGATGCCAGAGAAAGACAGGGAGAGACGGTGTGTGTGTGTGTGTGTGTGTGTGTGTGTGTGTATAATATATATATATATATATATGGTGTGTGTGTGTACAGTATGTGTGTGGGCATGTTTATGTGTGGATGTTATGTTAAGGATGAGCTGGACTTTCAGGAGTCTCTGAAATTGTTTACGCTTACATTTCTTCACATCAGTTGCATATCATTGTCCTATCCATGGCATGGGAAGGCTTACCACAGCCTTGGAATTCACCATTTTGCCATAGACTGTAGCTTTTGTCATTCACCACAGCACAGCATTTCAAATTTCTACTAGTAGTCTTTGTTGTGCTTGCTTTTGGTTTTATAAAAAACACTAGAGATGTATGTATTGAAATGATGAGATGTGCTATTATAATTAGCATTTTCCCCATATGGTGGGAAAGAGACACATGATGTGCTGAAATGCAGGGCTTTGCTATGTATAGCATGTGATTCGGTGTTTGTATTGAAGTTCTGTGGAATCCTCTGCTGTGTCATATAAACATCAGCTGAACCCTACAGTGTGTGAAAATACCCTGGCGGTTTATCTAAAGTCTCTATCCATTTGTAGGCCATCATGTTAAAGGTCAGAGGTCACTCCAAGTGCAGTTTACTGTACTTGCTTAGGCTCTGTAATACGATCAGACGGCAGACTTATGGGGTGTGTGCAAGTACAGTATTGGCCAGGCCGGGCGACATGGGGAGTGTCCGAGTCCGGACACACACGGCTCCAGAGCCACGGCCTCATCATGGCCGCCATCTCCTAATGCTGTAATCTAAATCCTATGGGCTGCATGGATGTAAATAAAGGAACATGCTGTGCACATAGGCTTCAGCGCCCTCGTGTCACGCACCCTCCCAGCTGCTTGTAGTGGCCAGCGAGCATGAGCACGTGGACTTGCACTCTACACTGTTGGGCTGTATAGTCTGGATTGATATTACTGTACTTGTCAGGACTCCCTTGAAGAAGAGATATGGTATTACAATGGGGATTAAATTAATTACTAAGAGTTACTAAATAAATAATTAAAGCATAAAATGCTTATGGTTTATGCATTAAACAAAAACTAGCATTTTTAGCAGCAAATGAAAGCCTCTAAGCCCAGTGTTGCAACCGTCCAACCAGTACATACAATACATACAATGCAATATCATAAGTGTTATTTGTCAGCTCCAAGTAAAGTGACAAAAATATGACCCTCGCTATTCTACCACCATTCTAAATGAGGCATTCTTTAAAAAATAAAAAAATAAAAATCTTTTATCGCTTTCCTTAAAGCTGACCAAGACCACTCATAAAGAACCTTATATCTGGTAGCATTGGTAATATACTGAACTATAAGCAAAAGTTGCCTGTATTGTCTGTATGGGTAGGTACCAGTACATCAACATGATGTATAAGCCTGTTCCTCCAAACCACACATTGGGCATATGGGGTAAAGACTGGCAGGCTCGGTGCTTAGTTCATTGCAGCTTATAATTAGTCATAGTAAACTTTATATCTGTTAACAATACAATCATCTTTTTGTCACTCTACAAATAACACTTATGATACAGCATACAGTAGCTGTTCATAACACTTAGCTGTAGGGAGAGACCTACATCGTTATAAGTTTATACATACTTATTGCTCCAGATATGCGGGACAATGCATTGCCATATGAATTTGGCAGAGCAAATAGTTATAATGCATCCTAAAACTGGCAAGTGAGCAGGCAGATAATCACACATTCATAAAGTAGCCTATTATTCAAATTCAAATTATAATCATTCATAATTAGTTGTCATAATGCTGAAATCGGTTATGAGGAGTTGTGGATACATACAGATGGTTATAATGAGCATTAAAATCCTTCAGGGTGTCCGCAGGGTTTTAAAAAGTATTAAAAGATGATAAATTAAAATTGCTAAATTTAAGGCCATTAAAAGTCTTAAATTTGCTTTGAGAGGTATTGTTTTTTTAGAGGTATTATTTTTTCTTTCTGCTAAAGTTTGTATTAGTTTGTTTGAATGGTGAGCTTTAGCCTATCTGGATCCTTGTCTCAGTCCTGAGGTCTCAACACTTTGCTGACGTCATAGCCATTCAGTGGCTGTTTGACATTTCAAACGTCAAAATCTATGCACACATTGCAAAAAGTTGCTGATTAACTTATTAAAAATGTTCTAAAGGTAGTAAAAAAAGGTCTTGAAAAGTATTAAATTTAGCTTAAGGATTGCTGCACTGTATATACCCTGTTCTTTATAGATACTTTATAAAGCATTATGGATGCATTTCTAGGGCATTATGAGTACAACATTCATAGAAAGTGTTACCGAAGTCTCTAATGAAGTGGTGTCAGATTGTGGGAGGGGGGTGGGGTGGGGGGGACAGTGCTGTTCTTCTCAAGGTCCAGTCTTCCTCCTTGTTAGTTCCTGTGATCTCCTTGTCCCAGATTTGGGATTCTGACACGCACGCTTGAATGCCTCCCATTCAGAGCCTTCTCTTCATCTCTGTCTCTGTTTGTGTGGCGTTGCCCCTGGGGAGTTCTCATGCTCGGGGTGTCTCTTTGCCTTTGCCCTCTCATTCACGCACATGCTCCTCAAGAGCTCATTTAGGGCTAGTTCAGGAAGAACAGGTCTGTCTGTCACTAGCACACAAATGAATGCAAATTCCAGCTCACTTTAACAGGCAGAAAGCATGCAATATAATGCATGTAAAGAGTATACCGTAAACAATATACATTTCGCATGCATAGGGCTTGTATATGCGCCACAAAATTGCCCTGATGTTTCATAATTGTCCTTGTCCAATTGCAGTATCCATGTAACATTTTCAAATGTATATCAAGTATATGAAATACATTGATTGATGGCAAAATATTTTGGAATTGAATTGTATTTGTCATCACACACCGTCAGAGCGGTCGTTTAGGAATATTTTTCTGATGTCTGAGAAATACAGTCAAAATATTGTTGCAGTACAGCAAGGAATCTGCAGAGCTCATACTGTGTGGTCAACATATTCCTGACTCAGTTATTTTTTTAATTCGTATATTATCAGATAAATTTGTTCCAATATTTACTCAATTGAATCTTAAGTTAATTTGATAACATACGTAAATTTAATTAAAAGTTTTGAATTTTTGAAATCACCATACCGAGAGACGTTAACACATTAATCTAAGTGAGAGGGGACCAAATACATACTGTTTAAAACATAACTGACAAAATGCATAACATACATTTTTTTTCACCTTGTCTTACCTTCCAACCTAGAGAACGCTGTGCTTTGTTCGACTTTTCAGTGTTTGTTCAATATAGCCTATGAGATATTGGCGTGTGCGTTCGAATTGTCATGTCTTGAACACTATTCCTGTTCAGGAATATCAATACAATCTGTGTGCAAAAATGGAAGAGTCTCTGTATTAGACTTGACTTGTTTGTACTATAGGGCTGGGTGATGTGGTAAAAAAAACTGATCATGACATATCTTCCCTTTCTAACTAATATCAGTTTTTATCACAATTACGGAAGGGTAACTCTGATAACAAAATGACGTTTAATTGACTGGACTGGGCAGAATTGCATGACAACCATGTGACAGGGTACTTTTAAGGAACAGTACACAACCACACACTGTGGAATGCTCAGAATCTACTATGGAATGCATAGAATCTAAAGAAAAACGTTTGCAGATTAAATAATAATATAAATAATAATATAAATAAAAATATTATAAACAACAATTAATTGTCATTTACAAGACCGTGAAGTAACCGTAACAAATGTTGGCTCCAGTTGCATGTATATTTCAGTTAATTGCCCAGCCCTAACGACCGTACATCTTCCATTTCCATGAAAGTGTGGTCAGAGGACCCAGTCTGAGCCATGCCTATACTTGCTCATAGCTTCCTTAGAAAAACAGCTTTGTTCCTGCTAAATGGTCTTACCTGCTCCCAGTGTCTTAATGCACAGATGAAGGCTGTAGCGGCCAGGGCCTGACACGGATCACGCTGTTGAGATGGCCGGATTACTGTCACGCACCATGGCTGTTTGCTTAACCTCCTCACCCGCCCCTTGGCTGGGGTCATGGTGTGAGCCACAACCCCTGTCGTTACCCCAATTAGTTCTCAAGTCATTGAGCACACTAGGCTAGACCGCAGGTTGTTAAGCCCAATTTTTGGAGGCGCACAAAAGTCTGGCACCTCAAGATGAAAGTGCTGTTGTTTGCACTTGCACCTTAAGTGCATCAGAGAGTCCAGAGCTAGCTGTTTGTTTCTTTCATTTCAGCGCATAGCTTGCATGCATGAGGTTGAGGTTGCATGAGGTTGTCACCTCAAACATCATTTGTGGCTAGATGTATCAATTTTTGTATGATGTATCATTTTTTTTAGGCAGGATTTATATGTTTGTCAAAATGCAATGTTGTGTTTATACGGTCTAGCACCTATGACCTGTTTTTGGTTTAAACAATATTCCAGATCTACAGGTGGACTCTGTTTTGTGGTGAGTGTGAGTGTGTGTGTGTGTGTGTGTGTGTGTGTGTGTGTGTATGTGTGTGTGTACACCAATCTACACCAATGTATTTTTCAATATGGCAGAAGGAGAGATGCCTAAGGCCCTCCAAGGCCATTGCAAGAGCATGTTATTTTCCAGTGATCCTCATTAGTCTTAGGCTGATTTGTAAATGGCAGTGAATTCTCATCAGGACTTTAGATGTCAATCCCTTGCATGTTAGTGTACCCCAGAACCGAAAAAAAAACAACAGCAAAAAAAAAAAAAAGTCATACTAGGCCACAGTGTTGTAGACAAGCCGCCATGCATACGCTTATAGCACAGAGTCGGAATTGCACACTGGCATTGGAATTTTGCAGATTTTGAGGTCAACAAATGATGTTACAGTAGAAGTGTTAAGTGGCTTACAGCATTTTTTTAAAGCAAAAGAAGGATCTAGAGTGATGTTAGCCATGTTGAAGACTGCCATCTGTCAACATGTCTTCGTGCATGCCACTGCTACTGTACTGTCTGTGAAACGGTGGATATAGAAAGTCTAATGGTAAACGCCCACATGAAAACAGTATAAATTGTTGTGACTAACATACTGATGCTGTCTATTTTTGTATCTGTTATATACAGTATATTGGGCAAGTTAATTTAACTTTAAAAATGCAACAAATCACAATCATAAAATGAAGATTATGGACAAAACAAAGGGGAGAGTTGTTTATCACACTAAAAATGTCAGAAGCACTTAAATGAAATGCTTTACGTATCTGACATTGTAGTCTTAACAAAGCCATTAATCAAATAAAATCTAACATCACGAAATCCTAATAAACAACAACTCTACTTTGACAGACCATTGTAGGCTCTGTATATCTCCTCAAACATTTCTTTATGTTCTCAGTAAATTTACAGTAAGATTTAATGTCAATAATATGCCAACTTCTGTCAAAGCAGGTGCTATCTGATATCTGAAATCTGGTGCTGATGTGGCTATGCTCAGCAGTGTCTCCTCTTTTCCTTTTCCAAAACCATTTGAGCAAATGGTCAGCATGAGCCAGATATTTGGGAACTAATGAAAGCTAAACAAAAAAACTAAACGGAGGAAACTTTGCCGAGCTCAAATGGTAGTTCAATCACTTTGCCATATTTTGTGTAGAAATTGAGCATGTAGTATATAAGTATAAACAATATTTCTGGACTAACTAAAAAGTAACAAAAAAAATCTGTACATTGACATATTGTATCTTTTGTAATTGTAGAAAGGTTATTAGTATTTTAAATCAACTAGTATAATAGATAAATATAATCACTCATTTTTGGTTTTATCATGTTTTGTATGAGCATTCTGACTTTTTTTTTAAGGCGGATCGTCTTTGAAAGCAAATGAAACATTGTATGTATTTATGCCCAAAACTTACTTAAAGTATTAAAAATGTTAAAAATGCATGCAGTCTGTACTTGAAATAGAAATATGCACATACATAGCCTAAGCACATTCGGCTGCCCTATGCATGAAATGCGCTGTACAAATAAAATTATCGTACGGAACATAACAATGTTATTTGAATATAGTCCTGATCGTTAAATTTATATTGCTGTTTGTTGTCATATATGGGCAAAAAATACAGTGAAGCTAGCAAAACCTTTAAGGCAAGGTGCGCACAGCTTAGGCCTATAGACAGATAAACACAATTCATATATTTTTATTTTGCTTATCTTCTTTGTGTGGTCGGGTTAGTACCCTAATGTTTTGAGTTAACCATATAGCACTGTCTCCAAAATGTACAGTAGTTTGCCACACATGCAGTAGAAAGCACCTAGAACATTGAGCCAAAAGATGCTGATTGTTTTGGAGCTGACCTTGACGAAATGCCCCACTCATGCAGGCCATGCCTTGCATGGTAAGGTCCAGGAAATGGCTGCAATCATACAAGACTTCATGAATCAGTGGAATCCCTTTTTTATTTTCCCTTTTGAAATTTGTATATAAATGGTTAAAAATAGAAATTGTGTGAATTGTTAGTTAAATGTGTTTTGTGTCTGATTGATTATTATTTGAGATAATTATTTTTTCTCGTGCGCAATTGAAATATTTAGGTTTTATTAAATAAAGAGTAAATGTTATATTTCTAGTGTTTAATTGCACAATTCCTTGTTAAAATGTCAAGGGCGCATTGATTTTTCGAAAAAAAAGTTTGTTGAAAAATACTTTAGCACGTGTTATCGCTTCAATTAAGTTTATACACTCGACAAGTAAACAGAGCTGTAAAGGCAGAATAATAATAAAAAAAGGTCTTCACACACTTTAAAAACTTGATTGAATTGGAGGGTTGAATGGTGCCTTTTAAAAAAGACATGATGCGTTCACATTATTTGTTTAACTTGTGTGCTTATCATAATTTTAAATCTGGCAAATAAGCAGTCTAGTTCATAAACTTTCTAGCCTTGCTCTCTCTGACAACCATATTTCCGCTTTTATAGCAATCCTGTATATTATTGTTTTGCATATTGTTGTTGCATGAACCTCAAAACTCTGCCTAGGATATTTAATGGAAATATGCATATCTAATTTCTCATAGCCCAGCAACATTTTGAGCTTTATTTTATATATTTTGCCATAATAGTGACCACAGACTTGGGTTAGTTATTACCTCAAGCATGTGAACAGTAGTTTTAGCTCTCAGAATGCTTCAGTGACTCTTCGTGAGAGGAATCCACAGAGAAAACATTGTTGCCTGAGGAACAAATACTCAGCATTCTGTCTTTTTGCAATAAAACAGACAAATCAATAATTGACTAGATTTAAACAAAATATTTATCTCTACTTTCAACAAAAACAAAACAGAATGTCTTTATTTTAAAATTATCTTGTTCATATTAATTTGTTCATAATAAATAATAAAGAAATGGTTATTTATAACTTTGTAATCCTATACTTTAATCCATGGTTGATTATGACGAGTGGTAGGAGTAGAGCGTTTTGCATTTCCTAACATGGCGCCTGCAATGGCGATTTGGATTTACAAGGGGTTGAAGTTTCGTCTTTTTTGGGTTAGAAGCCGCCATTTTTGAAACAGCAGGCTTGCTTTTTATCCCTTGAGAAGACCAAGACTATTTGGGGGCCAGTCTGTGTATTAGTATGTGACCTGGGTCACAGCCTGGCATGTTTTCTTCACAACCTTAGTGGCAAGAGTCTCTGGGCCCCTCCCCCACCCATTCTGCCCTAACCCCATTGCAGTGCATTAGAATCAAACCCAAACCAAAGCTCTTTTCCTCTCTTATCCTTCAAGATATGCTGAAGGATCGCAGCCTATTTGACATCATCCATTAACCTGCTGGCTTGACCTCAAAACTGCTGCAGTGAATTTTGCCACACAGATCTGGAGAAAGAGGAGAAACTTCGTAACGTAGGCGCATAGATAAATCTTTCATGACCGAGGCTAGTCTATCGCCAGATAGGAAAGCAGTATGAAAAGTCATAAGATTTTCATGTAAAAAGGTGATAGCTCTTACTCTGTGCCCATTTCAGTGTGTTTTGTGTACATGGCAGTATGGAGTATTAACACTCTTTGCTGTTGTTCTTGATAATTTCACAGTCAATATGAAATGCAATGATTATCACAGCCGTAATAGTATAGAATAAAAATGCCTACCTTTAACACTTCAGGACTTAAACTGCGTCGTTATGCCTTGAGTTTAAATCGACTACAATGCAAAGCGCTCTGCAATGGGCTGAATTGGCAGAAAGCAAAAAGGCAAGTGCTGTAAATTCACATGGCCCTCGCCACTGTCCAGGCCTTGAAGCAGCCGGTGTGGGGGTGAGAGGCAGGGCGAAGCCCGAGAGCAAGCAGGCATATATAATAAATGATGAAGTGATTGGAACGCTTTGAGTGTATCAGGAGCCCTTTGTTCCCTTCTAACGTGGTGCTCAAGCAGAGGGGAGCCGTGAGGGGGCGGGGTCTTTTGCACATTGTTGGCGTCTCTCAAACCCATTCAGATGGGACTCTGAAAATAGAGTCGGTGGAGGCCCCAGATAATCGTAATTAGAACTGACTCTTCGTGCCAGTGATCCATGCAGACTATTAGTCTTGTCACGAAACGCTGCAGATGCGGCTGAGCATGCGCACTGGCTGCGTGGCGCTCGACTCGACTCCGCGCGGCTCGGCTCAGCACGCCACGGCGCAGCAGCAGCAGTAGCAGTAGCAGCATCCCCCCTTCGCGTGATCAACGGGGAAGGTCACCTCCGTCACTGTTGGGCCGCGCCTCTCTCCGCCTCTGCCAGAGAGAGCGCTCCACTGCCTAAGCAGACGGAAGGTCTGTGATTTGTCACGGAATTCTAGAGGGCGGAGGGTGCAATCATATTGTTACGAAACTTTAAGCTAGCTCATCAGCTCATCAGCTGGGGGGGGGGGGGGGGGGGGGTTAGAGGGGGGCGGGCAGAGAGAGAGGATTGGAAAAACACAAACAACAACTCAAAACAAACTCAATCTGGCAAAACACATCTCCAATATAGTCACTACATGAGTTGCATATAGGATGGAGAGCTTTGGTTTAAAATGTCAGCCCTTGACCCCACCCAAGCGCAAAGTGCAATGACTTTATCACGTGGAAATGGCGGCCGGCCCTCCATCATTTGCTGGCTGAGCTGCAATGAATGGGTTTCGGTGACTGACTGCCTGAATAACCATTTCTTTTCATCGACAAGAAAAAGCTTCTGAAATTACGATATTTACAGTTTGCAATTACAATATCTGTATTTTCTTTGAATATTAGAGAATTGTAATAAGATCGAGATGAGGTGGTATTATATTCTACCAAATTGTATCTACTATGTAACTACTATGATGGAAACCAAATATTTATATCTTCTGTATTTGCCTGCTGCTTAATTGCATCAATAAAGTTAACATAGCCAACAAATTTATTTAGTTTTTACTCTTCAGGTAGCCTCTTAATATTTCCACTGAACATATCTCCATTGATTTTTCCTATTAATTCCCAAAGCCATTAGACTCTTGAATTGAATCTTGAATATTTATGGATATGAACTGTATTTACTCACAACAATACATACTAAGTGTAATCCATTATACCAGAAAGGATGTATTCAGTAGATAAGAAACATTTAAGGAAGAGTGTAATTCACTAAATGGTGCTTTCCCCCTGTGGATGTTGTGGAAAAAACACAGTTGATGAGGAATTTTGAGATGTTTTGTCAGACCAATTGTAGAGGATTTTGTAATATTTTATCCCACATGCATAAAATCCCGTATAGGTCCATTTTACTTTTATGGACTGCAAACTCAGAGCCCTATAATCAGATGAAGTGCTGAAGGCTGTGGATATCCTACGGACACAGCGTAACACAGTGTTAACCCTGATGGTATCAAAAGAAATCTGCAGTGCATACAGTATACTAAAGCCAGCTCATGTCAAAATTCTGAACTTTCGCCACATAGCTGACCCTCACAAAGTAAGTTCAGCATATCAAGAAATCAAGATGGTTTTGTTGTCCATTAAATAATTTGGAAACCGCTTACATTTGCTGGTACCGCTCACATTTTTCATCGCTTAGGTGTACTTATAAATATAGGGGTCCTGTATTTTTTAAGTTGTTAAAAATGATTCATCGGTACAACTTGAATTGCCGAGTGCACTAGTCATACAATAATAGGTTTTGGCTATGGACTGAGCACTGAAAATCTGTGATTTTCTTATTTCTTAGTGCTTAACAGACTTCAAGATTATGTGATGTGTGGGTCCTACAAACTGCTATTTATGAAATATGCTGTAGTGTACAGAATAATTAAAACACCAATCAGTGTTATTGCTTACTTTTTTAAAACTTGTTTTTAAATAGATAAAAGCCATCAAACAAAACAACAGTTACCTTTGAGAGCTGAAATAAACATGTTGTATGTGAAATGTATTGTATTTTTAGAAAATGTTTTAGGCTACTGTTTATTCCTTTCAGAAATTTGTGTTATGGTGTCTTATAAATCTGTGTTACTATTATACAAACTGAATTATACTTGAACTGCTTATTCAATAAACAATCAAACTTTCATGGTTTGTTCTTTTTTTCAATAAAGTAATAAGCTAGTAGACAGTTATGTTATACTTCATTCATCATGAATGTTCAGTGCATTTATAATTATAGTTTTGTCTCACTAAATTGTCTTTTACACTGCAAAGATGCTGAATTATTTTGACACGATTATCGCAGAGAAAAAAAAAATACATCCATTTACTCCGTCTGTCTTCCTCTCATAAAACCACCTTTTGAAGAAAAGTTTCCAATTCAGTCACAGCATGTGCAAGATTTCCTTTCAGTATAATGTCTTACCATGATCAAAACACATCATCAGGTATTCTCATTCTTTCGTCGTTCTCCATTATATTTTCGATTTAGGTTTTCATTCGATTTGGATCATCCTGGTTAAGGGAATGAGTCTGTTGGTGTAGCATGGCTTTTTAATTGTGGGGGCAGAACGGCAATGAATTTGGCACCCAGCTGGCACCTGATACTGGGTGCAGGAGGCACAGGATAGCAGCCAGTGGACCGAGGCCTTGGGTGAGCTTCTTACACACGTCCATGCATGCATGGCAGGAGTTCATGTCACCCACAGGAGACACTTTAGATCACTAAAAGCACATTATTGTGGAAGCACATATCATGGAATGACACCTTCTCTCCCTCTTTAGACTTCAAACCCTGTTTTGTGATGCACACACTTGGTTGCGTGGACAAGAAGATTTAGACGAGAAAAAAGGAAAGATTGATGTTTCTGTAAAGTGACCACCATTTACCAGCTGCCTTAGACATTTTCTCCTCCCAACTCTGGCATATCAGCAAGTTAGGTCATCAAGGCACTCACCCTTTCTTAATTAGACCCGTAGACTAGTGTTTGGTGAGAACTTGGGAGCAAAGAGCAGATTTGCAGACTATCCGCTCAGGAAGAAATGTATTGTGCATAAAGAAGAGGAAGTAGGGGTTGACCCAGTCTTCCATGTGTGATCAGTGACCAGAATAACCTTTACCATCCGTAGACACCTCCTCCCGACCTTTGGGGATTACCATCACCATCAAGGGACTGAGGAAGAGTGGGTTTGATTCTGGAGTCCTAGTTGTGTGTGTGTTGTGTACCCTTGTGTGTTCATGTGTCCATGTGTATTTTAAGTAAAAGTGTAATGTAAGGTAACATTTTCTTGAAGCTATTTCTGTATTGTATCAGGTGTAGATTGGCAGAACTTTGCAGACATTTGGACTTGGACTATGATTTATGTACAGACGCAATTGTTATTCTCTATGCTCTCACCTCAGGGGTTAATAAGGTGGTTTGTGATTGTGCAAACTCCAAAATATGACTGTTTTGATTCAGTATGTATTGATGGCTTATTTTGTGTTAATGAGTATGATACTTCATTACGCAGCCAAAATAATCAGGCTACTTTGCTTTACATTTGTCATAACATTATAATTAAGAAACTGGGTACTGTATTGAATGATGATTTACAAATTAATCATTGTGTTTGAGGGCACAGTGTTCTCTTTATGGTCACATGCTACTCCTGCTAAGAGAGAAAAAGGCATACATTTTATATTTGGGTGAAAGATGGATGATTAAGAACACTGTACAGTAGTGATTGCATTCTATAATAAATGGTTAGTGAGAATGTATTGCAAGGATGAAGGGCAATTATTGCAACTATGATGACGATGCATTTTTGGCTGCATAACGGCTACTCTCTTTAGTGAAATGCTCGAGAGATTGGCAGCCCATATCTACTCCATCTAACTTATTTTGTTATTCTGACAGCAACCAAATGAATTGAGCTATTCTCTTTTTTCCCCATGCATGTCAGTACTTAAATTGCGTGCTTATATCCAAGCGTGTGTTGCAATACGCTCAGAGCCGTACTATGCAAGCGAGCTGGCTATAAATTATAAACCACTGATTTGATATATTTTCGTTGACTGCGGACAGTTAGTTTGTTGTAATTTCACATGTTAGTTTTATTAACCTATTAAGAAAGTTTATCCAACAATTGAGCATTTGGATGCGCAATAACAACTTATTTTAATTTAATGACGCCTTCTTGCATAATGCGAATCCTGTAGCCTAGGACTTGAGTCAAGTGAAACTTAAAAGTAGCCTAAAGTATTCAAATAATTAGTGAAATAGCAGTTGTTCACAAGCACAATAATTCCCTCACACGTAGACAAAAAATACTTCAAGGCATCGATTGTTATTTCTAATATTTAACCGTTTAATGCGTTGTGTCCTATTTCTTTGTTATAATTTAAATGCATTGTAGCCTACACAATTATTGTCTTTTAACTTTCAGTAGCCTAGAGATTGTGGGGAGTGTTTTCACATATGAGCCTTTGCCCTCGGCTAAAAACCAACGCCCTGAGTCATTTTTCCAATCTCATTTTTGGTAAACTCTATCCTCAGGTAAATATCCCACCAACCTTTTGCCAGCTTTGACGGACATACTTTGACTGCTTCTAATTTAGATGATCAGTGTTCAGTATAGAAACAGTGTGTGTTTCGTGCGAGCTGCATTCGAGCTTATTTTCTTAAACTCTTCGTTAACATTTCCCACACCTAATATATTGTGCATGCAAAACCTTGTAAAACCTGACGAGGGAATCTTAATGTTAAGCTACCAGTTTTCCACTATTATCGTAAACTACACAAACATAGGCTGATGTTGTGGGGAAGTGCGTTCTTACACGGCATGCTACACTAGTAGCCTATATAATTTCGAACGTTTCAGAAACCTTAATCGATTATTTGTTTGTCACAGCTGTTATAGGCTAGGCTACTAGGCCTATAGGAGTTGAGCTTTAATTCTAGCTACGTATCCCTACTGATGCAGTGGAGATCATGGCTCCAGAGGTTAATGTCACTGATTTACCACAAGAATGGGCCGGTCAACTGAGTTCAGTAAGGAAAATGTCTAAATAAATCAACTGCTGCCATTATATGCCCACTCATTGAAAAACAAATGCCACAGGTTTTAATATTTTATTCTGAAGAAGTAGGCCTATAGGCCTACGTTCTAGGTAACCAACTGCCCTTTGCCTTACATAGGCTATGATATGCCTATTTTTAATTCTTTTTAAGAATAATAGTCCTAACATGATCCTACAAACAAAGGACATTGTTTTTCTGCGATTTTGTTAGCGCTATTTCGATTCATGTAACATGTAACAAGGCAAGGCACCTGTCCTAACTAGCCTATTGACTGCTATGCAGTAGGCTAGTAAAACATAGCCTAAAACCATAGCCGCCTATTTCGTTCCGTCATAAGTTTCTGTTTAGTGCCACAATAGGCTACACTATAGCCTTCAGACTTTGTTGTAGGCCTAAGGGAAATTTAATCAAATTATTTCGTAAATTCACTTGTGTCTTCTGTTAAACGTTAGTATAAAAGCAAATAGAAAAGTGCAAATAGAAAATCAATTAAATTTGTAAGAGAAACGGCACTTTATAGCAGACCTGCGTAGCCTACATGGAAAATGTGTTCCACGCTTCAGGAAGATATAGGCCTATGTTTGTAAACAAGAGTGGCATAAGCTGTTGTGCATATAGGAATTTCGAACAAGGTCTCATAGAACAGGCTATCTGAAATTACATTTTGGACTAACATGGCGAGGAAAATCAGAGAAAGCCTTATTGTCTATTGCATGGACGGCGTATTGGCCAATGTATAAACTGCTGTAAAATGTAGGCCTATATTTCGTTTTCTTTTGTAGGCTAAATGACTCTTCTACTCGATTCTTTATCTGAATTGGGCTACTGAAGATACACACACACGGAAGGGAGGGTAAATTCATAAAAAGGAAAGAAACATGGCCTTGTTCAAATGATTATTTTTCAATAAAAGCCCTACATAACCTGATAGCCTATAGCCTATCCTATCGATTTTGTTGCGTCAATACCGAACATGGCCTTTGTCCTTTGTTTGTGAACTCATCCTGCTCTGTGGTGAAAATCCTCCTGGGTTAAATAAGCTGTAATAGGCTACCAGAATCACCAGTCAGTGTCTGCAAACAGCGAACAGACCTATAGGGCACCATGAAGTCAACAGCCTACGCCAACTCGGCCTATGGACTGCGCTGTTAGGCTTGTACTGCACAGTATGTTAGGCTATAGGCCTACATGGTTTTGCGTGTTAGTGGACGACAGGGCTGTGGCAAACATAGTTAGCCTAGTTGCTGTCTATGGAGCAGTGATCAGCACCATGTCATTCTGATTACAAGCATGCCTTAATTGAGACATAAGGCCTACACAGGCCTATCACACTCGCCTCTTCTCTCAATATGTCATATTTGGCTATATAGCCCAGCCGATAGTCATTTAAGCTAGGCCTAGCCTACTATTGGTAGCCAAATAGGCCGCTCATAACTTTCATAATAAAAAACTTGATGAGATAAGATTAGATTATTTTCTTTTGGCAAAAATGCGGGACTTGATAAAGTTGTGCATCCTCAGAGTCGAGTGTTGTTGATAGTCAGCCACTGAGAATTTTGAATAAAACAAGGTTTGTTTCTCACTTGCACGGTATAGACCTACTCTGCGTCTTTAAAACCAGACCAAATGACTGCCCAAAAGCCTGAGTGAGGATTTAGAAGTTATTGTATTGACTGATAAGCAGATAATAGTTTATTCATACATTGCCTATATTTGTCAGTTTAAGGGGCATAATTTATTTTTATAAACCCTCCAAGCCTAATTCTAAAATGGACCTTAGCGCATAATTGACAACATTTTTAGCTTATTATTATTATTATTATTATTATTATTATTATTATTATTATTATTATTATTATTATTATTATTATTGCTATTATTATTATTATTATCATTCTCATATTTTACCTCCACATGAAACAAATAACTTATTTTCCTTTTCTTGACAAAGCATAATTTTTTAATGTTTAATACCTCATACTTTAAACAAATTAGTTTCAGCAACAAAACACACAATTACAAACTTCATACAATGAGAAATCTTGCCCCACTGAAAGTGCAAAACGTAGAAAGATTTTGCATATAAAATCCCGACATCAAAAATGCATTATTGAGAAATAAACAATGACAACTTATTATACAGTAACATGTCATGGGATTTTTTGTGAAACTCATGCACGTGGTTCCTAGCAGCCTACACGCATTGTATTTTCATCTAATTTAATTGTAAAGTGGATAGCCTATTTCCTGTGGAAATTTTTATTTTAAAAAAAAAAAAAAAAAAGAAAAGAAAACTAATTGCTCAACAAAATAAGTGCTATGGGATGAGTTATATTTAGAGGGAAAATAAATAAAAAATTGTCAGCTTTGGGGTTATTTAGTGTCCGGATTTGTTTTTGTCATTCCATTTGAATCCTTTGGGATCTCCAACAGAAACTTTATCTGAATAGTACGCCTCATGGCACTGTTTCACATAGGCCTAACAGACAATGGATCTCTTCGCAGTTATCGAAATGGATAGATTTTCAGTATGAAATGCTAACGTACTGAGGCCCTCCATCATGCAACCGGGTGACACTGTATGTGCATGCGCATAACGAATCACTCAGCGATATGGATCTCTCAATCTGACATAGGCCTACAAAAAAAAACGACAGAAAAACGGAAATAAATTGAAATATATAATTCAGTCTTTTATCTAAAGTGGTTTATAGACTCTAACAGTGATTATGTACAATAAAACAGCAGTAGCCCACATTACATAATTACAGTAGGCTGAACCTATAAGAACCTGAGAAGATTCAGATGACTCTCTCTCTTCGTGTTTGTAACCCTGATTTGTTTAAGGCGCTTTTCCACGAAAAGAACTGAAAGCAATAATTCGTATTTACATAAATAATTTATATCGCTCTGGGTAGCTCAATACTGATGGAGACAAAGACAATAGGACTTAAATACATTTTGAAATAAATATAAAACATAAATTAACCAACCTATCCAAAGCAATGAAGTTGTTTACACAAGATATATAAATATGAGATATATCGTTACCTTTGGCAAGTCTAGAGTCAGTTTATAACCTAAAGGTAACAAACTTTGTCCCTTCAATTAGTCTATATGTGACCAAATGGCGCACACTCTCCAGGAAGCACTAATATGGCCATTTAACTAATAATTTAACCCGCACGTTGTGTCACTTTCACACAGGATATGCCGATATTACAAGTCCATGTCGGTTTTTACGCATCCCTTATTATTACACATCCTGTGCTCACATTTGGATCAGTTCAAAAAGGGGCTGTGTGCAACTCTTTTCTGATGGGACAAAACACTCGGGAATCCGCTTGAAACACCCGGTGTAAACGATGGCAAAGAGGTTCTGAGCGACTCTGAGAGCAGGGTCGGTGGGGAGCTGGCGGGAACTCCGAACCCCGCCGCGCTCTGCTGAAGTGGCGGTGGATGCTGACTCCCCGAGACGAAGTAACCGCTCTGTCCTGATAGTAAACCAACAGGGGACGTGTTCATACCATAGCTGTTAGCTATACCCAACGGTCCAGAGGAACCTCCGAGAATTGGCCGTGATAGGTCCCCATTACCGAGCTGTTCAACTCCAGGGAGTAAGGAGCCATATGCGTGCCCTTGGTTTAGAAACCCAGGAGATGATCCGTTATAGTGAGGGGTGTGCAAAGATAGAAATGGAGAAATTTGCCAGTATAGAGGATTGTTTGCTCTGTCATTTATTCCCAAGCCGAGAGGTGCAAAACGAAGTCCCCTCTTCATCGCAAGTTTACCCCTGGAGGTAGCTGATCGCCGCCGAAGTTTTCCTGTGGTCCCGCCGATGAACACATCATCACTTGAGGGATCTAGCATCCAGTAGTTCCCCTTACCCGGGTCGTCGTAATGCCTTGGCACTTTTACGAAACACTTATTTAGACTAAGATTGTGGCGAATAGAGTTTTGCCAACCTTGCTTGTGCTCCCGGTAATAGGGGAAGTTTTTCATGATGAACTCATAGATTCCATTTAGTGTGAGCCGTTTTTCGGGGCTCTGTCTTATGGCCATCATGATCAAAGCGTTGTAGCTGAATGGCGGCTTGTCAAATTTCCCATTCTTGCTGGTCTCGGTCGTTCGTGGAGTTTGACCATCTTCCTCTTTAGATTTTTCCGGTTCTGACGGCGGAGACTCCATTTCGGCCGGTTCCAGGGATTTTTCTGAGTCTGACCCCGAAGGAAGAGGGGTTTTCTCCGAGATGTCAGGCTCCGGTTTGTCACTTTTCGAGGGCAGCAGCAGACTCTTAATACTAAACGAAGTGGATCTCTGGACCATCGTCGGCTCTTTCTGATCTCCCATGCCGCGCAATCACAACAAGCCTCCGATTTTGCGTTTTGAAGGTAAAAGATGAGAGACGATATGCTCAGGGCATTCCATGCATGAAGGAACTCGTAGGACAGAAGGGAGCTCAGAGTGGGATGCAGAAATTAGTTATTAAGGAGGTTCCGTCTTATCACTACATCACCAAATGGGAGGAGCTAGTAACTTGATGTGTTTTTAACCATTAAAAACATGAATTTGAAACGCGTCTCACAAATACGTAAACAAGAACTGTTCATGTTTTAAAAACAATTGTCTGCTTTGTTTTTTAAATACATTGCCTGCTTTAAGTAATCTGTTCAAATGCTTAAAAGTCCATGCTTTTGTGGTGTCTCCATATGCGTAAACGGTCTCCTTGTAGGCTATAGGCTAGACCGTGAAAGAATTTATTTTCATCGATTTGTCAGTGTTTTAAGGTCTAGGAAATGCCCAGTAGTTTCTTTTTTTTGGTAACTTCACCTGGTTCAGGCAGGTCAGTTTTATAGGGCTACATAAAGATATAGCTGCTAAGTGTCATGGTCAAGCGTATTTTCAGCCGACTGTACACAGCTTGCCTACAGAATCTTTGCAACTTGACCGCCCCCAGTGTACACAGCTGCAGTGACAGTGGGGTAAATGTCGGCGACAAGTGTGTCGGTACCCCCACCACTAGATTCCATGACAAGACAAGTTGTTTATCTGTAGATCTGAGTCATTAATGGGCGCTTTCACCGAGATCAAAATACAGAACTGTCTTCACATTAAAATTATGATCGTGCAATGAAGTTCACTCCGTTTTTACATTATGTAGAAGAAACCTACTTCATGTATTATTTATGAAATTTTGTTAGTGGATAATTTATGTAATATCACAGTTTGACCAACAAATATTTACAAATATTTATTACTATTTAATAATATTCTTTTACTAAAAACTTGGCATGGAGGTGAGTTATTATCATGAGTCATGTTAAGTCATGCTTCAGACTAAGGCTCTCTCGGCAGACAAACTCAACTCATCAGTTTGACCAAAATCCATGTCAGAATTATTCAGTGCAGAGGCTGTTGGCCAAGCCAGAGCAGTGGAGGTTAACAAAACAGGTTTCCTTACATTGCTAATAGAGTGATATCCTGTGAAAATGGCCATACAATCATTCCACCATTCTCAAAAGCAAACATGAACATGCAATAAACTCATTCATTTTTAAAAATGACAATGGTTTGTTAATAGTGTCACCTCCATATCATATATTAAGTGTGTATTAATTTGTATCTGCAAATATTGTTTTTCTTTTATGGAAATATTTACCAAACTTTATTTTTGGGGCACAAAATAAAAACATAGGCTAGATTAAATTTGTGTAATGTGTTGACACTTTGTGCTACATGCTGGTGTATCTCAGGCTTCATGCTATGGACTTCTGGAACCGTGCCAGGTGACGTCAAAGTGTCCCAACCAAACCTATAGTAGGCCTAGAGCTTGTGATCATTTCTCATAGCTTAAATCCCAGTTTCCTCAACTTATCTGAATGATGACTTTTGATGACAACACCCATGGATATGTGAGCCTACATAGCTTTGGAAATGGATGTCATTCTAGTTGTCCAACACTAGTCATTGCCTTTCCACTTCTGTCATTGTGTTTATTGTTGGAACAAAAATATTGTAACTAAAGCAAGCAGCAAAACGATCCATCCAGCAGCCCGCAGTCCACAGCTGCCCAGATTAAAGCAATTACAGGCGAAACAAAACCCTCTGTTGCCAAAATATGAAATGTAAGCTATTTAAGAGTGAGGTTTAGCAGCAAGATTAAGACTGTGGTTTTCTCCAAACATGAACTTGGCTGACACGTCCACGTCTATTGTAATTATGCCTTCCACAAGACAGGCTTCTCTCTCATTCCAGCAGCAGTTACAAACAGTAGAGTTTTCTGTGCTACTCAGTAAGTTCTTACATGGCATGTGAATTAGAATCAAGGACATAACCTCCTCGCTCATTCTAAAAATTTGAGTTTTAATGTGTAAAATTGTATTTTAATGTGTAAAATAAAATTCCCCTACATGCTGATTTGATGTTTAATTAAATGCAAGCCTTAAAATAGCTACAGACAAACTATAAAAGTGCCACTATCAGTCAAAGTTCAACTTCCCTGGCTGAACACTGTTTGGGGAATAGAAACATAGCCATGACGGACGAAGAAGAGCATCGTGTCACAACATTATGTTGCTACAATATGGCTCCCCGAAAGTGGGCATCCGCATGGTGGAGCATCCCTAAGGGTGTTCTGTGTATTTTTTTTCTCCTCCTCTGTTCTCTCTCTCTCTCTCTCTCTCTCTCTCTCTCTCTCTTTGTGTGGACTCCAAGCTACAGCAAGTTAAAGCTCTTGAAAATCAGTCCTCACAAAGATGCCAAACTAAATCACGTTACGTTGCCACTGCTGTGGGGGTCACTGGGAGTTTATGGCTATTTTTAGCTCGGGGCGTGAGGTAAGGAGCGCTGTTGGCTTGTTGGACCAGAAACAGCTATAGTCACCATTTTAGGGTTGCCCCTAATTAGGCCTAGTGGAGGGGTGTGCTTCCTCAAAGCATTGTTAAACAGCAATCATCATTAAATAAGGGAGAGACTAGCATCATCATCATCTCTCTCTCTCTCTGTCTCTCTCTCTCTCTCTCTCTGTCTGTCTCTCTCTCTCTCCCTTCCTTCCTTCCTTCCTCCCCAATGTCTCTCACTTTCCTCAGTGTTGGCTTACAGCTGGGCAACATCAAGTGCACAACTGAAACACTCTGTACACAAAAGTTTAAGAGGACTGGCCTAATTTTCTCATGCCAGTTCCATTGATTAAAACTGAAGCTAATAGCTAGGAAACTCTTTGTATAGTGAGTATTTCATTGGGGACATGGAATGGATGAATGGAGTGTACCTTGTTCTCTGATGTTGAAATAGGATAGGCCTATATTCCATTTGAAATTGATCAGAAACAATTTTACAAGCCCAGTTAAAACTTTTAATTTAGCCTCGGTATTAAGATGTATATAGCCTACTTATCATTTTACAAGCAGTCAAAACTTTATTTTTAGACTATGTATTGTAATGTAAATATACTGTACTTACAATTTTACAAGCCCAGTTAAAACCTAATATAAACTGAGTATTGAAATGGTCTTTTTGGCTAAACAGCGCCCTCTGTGGCAACCACGATTGAACTACAATGGATTTGTGCTATTTGACATCATAAATAGGCTCTGGTCTAATTCGCCCATGTTTTAGTGAATCTTAAGTTCAAGATTTTCATATGCAGGAGGGCACAGCCATGACTCATGTTCATGTTAGCCCTTTTGCCATGCACAACCTCTCCTAATTCATCAAAGCCAATAGTGAGGGCTCAGGGGCGTTAGCCATGGGTGCTGCTGGTGAGTTTGGAGGGGACCAACTGATAGGGACCTTTAACATGAACCACACACACACACGCACACACACACACGCCTTCTTTGCAGAGGTCTCCTCAAAGGTCCTCTCACCATCTAAGCCTACCTCAACAGGCACTCAGTCACCACCTGTCCTTCTGTGCTCCTGACGTGATGCTGGAACATACACATCTCTTGTTGCCATTGGCTGGTCCAAGCCACTTTGTTTGTACACAGTCCTCCTGGCTCTATAAATGGGAAACAAACATCAGCATTCTTTGGAACACTCTCTCTCTCACACTCACACACACACACACACACACACACACACACACACCACACCACACCACTCATACACTCTACATACATACACACACACACACACACACACACACTGGACAAGGAGGAATCTGTCAAAAGTCAAGAAAGTGCAATAGATGTGTGTGTGTGTGTGTGTGTGTGTGTGTGTGTGTGTGTGTGTGTGTGTGTGTGTGTGTGTGTCTTCCTTTCTCTCCCTCCCTCCCTCTGCTGCTCAGGCAGTGAACTGTGGACAGCCCCGTCCAGGCCCATCGGATGGAGGCGAATCGAATGGGACGGGGAGTGTGTGGAAGGTCTTGTGAGGCTTAGCTCCAGATCTAAGCTAAGCTGTAGCAAAGGCAAGCAGCGAAAGGGCAAGGTTTAGCCAATTTGAGCTGCAGGCTTTCGGCCAAGTGTTTATATAAACACTCATAAGTTCATCATTCTCAGTGTGAATGAAAGCATCTTTTACTGGTCTGCTGGGTGCCCTGCTCAGTGTTTCCAGTGTTGGGCTGTGTCAGCAGCCGTCAGCTTAACAGTAATTCCAGAGCAGCACAGCCATTTAACCCGCACACCTGTGTTAGTGTCAGCACGCTAGCGTGTGTCGCAACAAACAATGTTATTTGGAATGGGGTTAATTAGCAGCGCGAGGAGAGAGTGACACCTCTCCCCTTTATTGCACTGTGGTTAGCTTAACCATGTGCACTTGCCATTCGGTTCTTATTGTTTTTTGCACTGATGTTAATGCAAACACATATTACAGAGTGCAGAGTGTGTTTTTCTGGGTTGAATGTGGGTTAATATGATATACATTATTATATAATATTATATACTGCCCAGCCAATCTGTTTTTTTTCTTTTCCTTTCTTGTCCTTTTGGAGCCAGTGTATGAATAGATATTAGGCAAAATGCCCTCAGAGCTCAGCCTTTCTCTCTGTCCACACTCTGTGTGTGTGTGTGTGTGTGTGTGTGTGACATGATTTCCATGAATTTGTTCATCTCCTTCTACACAGTAGTTGTGTGTGTAGGCCTATGTGTCATTGGAATATTTAACACCTTTAATATCTATTTGACTCTTTCTTAGCTTGTGTTTCCATGTAATTATTTCTCCTACCCTGCACTGTGAACCAGACGTACTGAACGTGGGTCATCATGATTCCACTATGTTAGCGTAACCTGCATGGTCCTGCACTGTAGAGCCCTGCACACCACACGCCCTGGCTGGAGCCTACGCCGCTGCAGCACCACACAGACTGTACTGGAAGGCCAGCGTGCTAGTGGGGGAGCTAACACCCTAGGGTGCTAGTTTCACTCACCAGCACGTCTGGTAAGGCTACCCTAACATGAGCCAGTGGGACCCACTGCTGGGAGGCCATTATAGGCGTGACTCAGCAGGCAGCCCAAGTCTGTACTGTAGGCTATGTGTCTGTTTACATGCATTAGTGTGTATTTCACACTAGATCCTTCACGCTTTGCTCCTCTGTCTGTGGGAAGCACAATTCCCCAACCTCCCCTTCTGTCACTAACAGGGAATGTGAGCTGTAGTGTTTAGCTCTCTCTCTCTCCCGCGCTCTCTCTCTCTCTCTCTCTCTCTCTCTCTCTCTCTCTCTCTCTCTCTCTCTCTCTCTCTCTCTCTCTCTCTC
>JASCQY010000031.1:2220767-2242587 GCA_030264315.1 Sardinella tawilis
CTCTCTCTCTCTCTCTCTCTCTCTCTCTCTCTCTCTCTCTCTCTCTCTCTCTCTCTCTATCTATCTATCTATCT
This sequence comes from Sardinella tawilis, assembly GCA_030264315.1. Lineage (NCBI taxonomy): Eukaryota > Metazoa > Chordata > Actinopteri > Clupeiformes > Clupeidae > Sardinella > Sardinella tawilis. Next base: position 2,220,842 of record JASCQY010000031.1, read on the forward strand.
ATCCATCTATGCATCTATCTGTCTGTCTGTCTGTCTATCTATGCAATCATAAAGTAAGGGGCAGGCCCATCAAGGTGATGACCGCTTATAATCCTGAGATATTTTAACTCGGTTTACTGAGTACTTCAATGGGACTCCAGTTTCCCTGGTTATTCGAGTGGAAGGTAATTGGAGGGGTCTTATTGAACGGGACCTTTCTGTCTTTAGTGACATCTACTGGTGACTGAGGTGCCTAAAACTACTATTTGGCACCTTATATCTGCCATCTGCATATCTGGTAAATTTAAATTGCATGATGAAATGTAATTGTGCTTCTGTGTACCATCTTATTTGAAAGTATTGTGTATTTGAACAAAACCATGGATATTACACATGAAGCCTTCAAGAGTCCATATTTGAAGCAGACAGTTGTGGTTGGGCACACCAAGCATCCACAGTAGACACAGAGTTAAGCCATAATATATATTTCATAGTCAGCAGTTTAAACTGTGGTCACATTTTCCAGGCAGTTGAACTGATCTGAATAGACAATGCATGGAAACAAGTAAATTTTTTCGAGTTAACGTACATGGTGAAAACGCATGGGAATCCTGCAAACAATGAAATATGCATGGCAGATTTTTGAATAATGCATCGTTTTCTGTGAAGGGCTGCTTTATTTCTTTTTTTAATTGTGGTATTAAAATAGATGACCAACGCTAACCTGATTATATCAGCTGGGTTGTGTGGGGGGATGTGCTGAACTCTGTGTGGGCATGGTCTCTGCTCATGTGCTCTCTCTCTCTCTCTCTCTCTCTCTCTTTCTCTCTCTCTCTCTCTCTCCCCCCCTCTCCCGGCTCAGTGCAGGCAACCTCACTCCCATAATGCCCCAGGTGCTGTCTGACATCACAACACGTTAGGCAGCAATGACACATCGCTCTCGCAGAACTATGGGATGTGTACAGTGAACTCCGTGACCTTTGCCCTTTTCATGAAGGGGCAGTTGCCATAACATCAACAGACACGCACAGTAAGCTGTGTGTGACATGCTGTGACAACTCTCCCCTCAATCCAAGCGCACACATGCATGCTTGCATACATCCAAATACAGACTAGTCCTCGCCAACATAGCCTTGCCTCCAACAGGACCCAGCTATTTGTTCAGAGCTAATAGAGGATATTTAATGGGGCACTATGTACTCAGTTACTGTTATGTAAAAAGTCTGTGTGTGTGTGTGTGTGTGTGAGACTGTGTGTGTGTGTGTGTCAGCATTTTATGTGTCTGTCATTCCTAAGGCAATGTGCATCTCTCTGTCAGTGTGTCTTCATTTTTGTTTACGTTTTTGTGTATTTACTTGTGTTTGTGTGCGTGCATAAATTTGTGTATATGTGAGTGCCTGCAGATGTTTGTGTAACTGTGCTTGTGTTTGTGTGTGTGTATGTGTGCGCGCATATGTGTATGTTTGTGTTTGAGTGTATCTGTGTTTGCGGGCGTCTGTGATATTTTCGCTAGCCGAGGCCGACGTGTTGGCCGGCAGCTCAGCCGTCCGTCCGCCTCTCTGCACCGCGTGCCGCCCACACGCCTGACGAGAGCCCTAGGGATCGCCCCGGCAACGCTAACGCTGCCGTATCTCGGCAAACAGCACTCGACATGTTTCCCAGACGCAGACGCTGCCGCTGCTGCCGCGAGAACATGGCGACCTACAAAACCCAGCCCTGGCCCAGCAGAGCCCCACCTCAGCTCTAGACCCTGCCCGAGCCTTAGCCTGGCCTTGCTGACACGCACATGCATGTACACACATACGCACACACACACACACGCATGTGCACACATGCATGAACACACTCACACGAAAAGACTCACTCATATACACACACGCACTCAAAAAAGCACACTGACACAGACTCTCTCTCACACACACTTGCACACAGGCACAAACACATACACACACACAGACACACCGCTTCACCAAACAGAAAAGTCAGCCAAGTGTGAGGAGTGCCACAGACAAGATTAGATTATATCACCACTCTAGCTCATCCGAGCTTTCCAACAATTCCCAATTTAGCGAGTTTGTAAAACAGTTGTCATCTCAGTGGCACAAGAGGACAGCTGGAGATGCTGGAGGGTTGGCAGGGGGATTGGAGGGGTGAAGGGGGGGGGGGGGGGTGGGGCAATTTATGCTGCACATTCCAGTGAGTATTTCTATTGTGCAAGTCATCATAACATACCTAATTATCAGCCCTGTGGCGTTGCCCTTTCAAATCTAGGTGTGTATGGGTGCGTGTGTACACACACTCGTGTGTGTGTGTGTGTGTGTGTGTGTGCATATGAAAGGGGTTGGTGATGGGGGTTGGCAGGGCAGGTGTAGCGAGAGAAAGACAGATGAGGACCGACATTGTGTGTGTGATTTAAGTGCCCTCTCCTCCATGTGTGTGTGTTGGCACCGTGTCTCATGCCTCTTCAGCCACTGTTTGTATTTTGCTCTTCCCCTTGCCTGTGTGTTGCCACACACAGTATTTGTGTGTGTGTGTGTGTGTGTGTGTGTGTGTGTGTTTGGTGTGCGCTGCAGCCTCTGTTGTTGTGCTGTTGTTGAGGGATGTCTGGCTCTCCCTGGAGCTGAATCCCAGCAGATGCTGACAGAGCCAACAAAATGCCCTTCACAGCTGCGTCAGTTCAACAACTCCCAGCCACCCAGGAATCCCTGCACAAGCACTGGAGCTGAAACACACTGTGGCTGAATCCCTATGCCCCCATTAAAGGAGAACTTTGGAGTCATTCAGCACTTACAGTATCTGTGTTATTTAAGGCTGCCAAGTGCCGTCGGTTGGTAAAAGAATGGCAGTATTTGGTACAATGTAGACCAGATTTGCGAAGTGGTTAGCTAATGCCAACTCATGGGGGCACAAGAAAATGACATATCCTTGCCCTGATCAGTGAGTATTGGCTGGCAGTTTGATATTTGCTCTACCTTGTACCAATGTTGTCATTCTCATACCTATCAACAGCACTCGGCAACATGAAACAACAGGGCTACAGGTTGATTCACTCCATATAATCCCTTTAAACACTAAGCTCCACACCTAGGTCCCTCCTAAATTCTTAGCCAAGAACCCCTGAAGAATCGACTTCATGATTGGCCTTATTTCATTCCATTTCATATAGCGTCTGATCTCTAACCATTTGAATTTGTTTGCTTCCTGGTAGGTACTGTAGGTAGATACTTTCTGCTTAAAACCAATTGCTACTGTTTGGTCGTGGCTTCATCCAATCCCTACTGTTTGGCCGGGATGCATGTTATCCGCTGGAATGCATTGTTTTAAATCTCTGTTCGCTGAGTGGTCCGTCCGCCGTAGGAGCCGGAGCAAATGGAAACTAATTGCTAGTTTCCTGACTATATGGTGGAGGCAATTGAAATTGGCCAGAAGCATTAGGCGGCGCTAGCCTGGCTAGAAATCTAGTGTGAATCACTAAATGTTGTCATGCTAATGTTAAATGAATGGGGCATAGCAAAACGAAACTGAAAGTAAGTTACTGTGTCCTGTTCACTGGTGTTACTTGCCAGTTCACTATTCAGTCTAGGTGGTATCAAATTTTCTTGTTCTTTTTCCTACTGACCGCACTTGATCACCTCAAACAACAGGGCTAAGGATTTCTCCTTTAAAGGAACACGCCACCTTTTTGATATTTATGTATTTGTATTATTCAAGAAAACGCATATTATTTTCTTCTCAGTGTGTTCAGTACTTAGATTGACATTATTAGCATAGCTTAGCACAATCACTAGAAGTACATGGTACCATTAGCATCAAGCTAAAAGTGTTAAATATTAGTTTTGCACTTTGGTGAATTTAAAGTGCTTTGTAAATAAATCTGAAGATGTTTTGTTTGGTAGACTTGCAATGGTATGCTAAATAAGCTTACACTGTCAAACTAGGCATTGCAGACACATAGAGAAAAAATGTGTTTTCATGTTCAAGGGTTGACTACAGATAAGCAATTTCCCGAAATAAGGTGGCGTATCCCTTTAAGTCTTTGAGGGTCCAGGGATATCTAATGTGACCACATGTCAAATTCTCTGTTCTTGGAGATGAGCCAGGGGTCCTACTTTGAAACCCATATTATATTTATTTATTTATTTGTGTATTTATTTATTTATTTATTTATTTATTTATTTATGCGCTCACCCACCAAATGCTCATATTTCATTAACTGTTAGCACCATTTTTCCAGCACCACTTCATTAGGGATGATGAGGCCCATGCCAAACATCTGCTGATCAAAAAACAAACGAGGCATTTTAGCAGGGCGATTTTGTGAAGCCAAAGCACTTTCTCTCTCCCTCTGTCTCTCTCCCTGGCTCATACAAAGACTCTTTAATGAGCCCCGACTCTGGAGGGAAGGGGAGTAATTTGAGCATTCTTTTTATTTTTGGGAGTCGTTGAGCCTCACTAATTTCTGCCTCCAGGGAGGAACATGCATTAGTGCATCAGGTGAACTGAATAACTGACTAGCTGTGTGTGTGTGTGTGTGTGTGTGTGTGTGTGTGTGTGTGTGTGTGTGTGTGTGTGTGTGTGCGCGCGTGTAGTGTGTGTTCTTATGCTTGTGCTTGCATGCAGTCATGCATGTGGTGGTGGTTCAATGTGTGTTTAGTGTGTGCGTGCCTGTGTGTGTGTGTGTGTGTGTGTGTGTGTGTGTGTGTGTATGCACGGGCGCAGTCATGCATGTGGTGGTGGTTCGGTGTTCGTGGCCATGTGGATGCGTTCATGCGCACTTTGGTGATGATGAAGTGTGCTTGTGCGTGCATTAGTGCATGCAGCATTCTGTGTGTGCGTATGTGTGTGTGTGCGTGTGTGTGTGTGTGTTTATGTGTGTGTGTGTGTGTGTTTGAGTCTCTGCTCTCTGTGTATGTTTGTATGTCTCTGTGTGTATGTGCCAGTCACGTGTGTGCATACTTGTGCATCTGTGTTTGTGTGTGTGTACAGTATATGCCTCTGTGTGTGTATGTGTGTGCTGGTGTATGTGTGTGTGTGTGGTGACAGACTATGCTCCCCATGGCTGTAATCTCCTGTGGATTAGACAGTGTTTTGCCAGGGTGTCAGTGGCCGCACAGACCTCTCCGCTGTGGGCACGTGCGTTTTCCCCTGATTGTCTGTGCAAGCTGGACCTTGGGACCCGAGGATGAGGAGGTTGATCTCACTAGTCCTCTTCATCAGCCTCTCTGGCCCTCCCACTCCAGCCCTCAAACGCCACATGACCCAGCAGCAGACAGGGAGCAGATGGAGAGGAGACAACCGAGGGGAAGGAGAGGAGGCCAGCACAGGGATACTGCAACGCCCCCTCCACACACCAATCACACAGAGTGCCAAATGGCAAGGGGCATCACAATTCATTCTTTAAAAAAAAAAATGGGGTTTTCATTGGCAGTAAGTCATTTTTTGAGACCAACCATATTCTCACTATGCAGCCTCGGTCATCTGTCCTTTTCTTCGTGCCCCGGAAATCGTTTGAGGCTTGACGTCATCGAGGATTGTTTAATTGCTCCGAGAAGGAGAGATCAACTAATGAAAATCAACTTTTCTCATTGCCCCCCACCCATATGTGCATACTCACTAATCCCACCCCCACCCCCCCTGTTTGATGTTTTACAGCCCCTGTGTTGTCTCCAGAGACCGGACTTTTACACAATATATTCAGAGGTCAGGCAGCAAACTGATCAAGGGAGATGCCTACAATTTCAGTCAAAAATAAAATTGTGCTAAAAACCATGCAAGATCTCATAGTGCACCTTTTATGTGTATGGGATTTATGAGAATATTTGAATGATGGTGGTAACATCCAGAGTCTGAAGTCTAACCAAAGTCAACAAAAAAGTCAACAAAAGCCAAGCCAATTTCGTTAAATTTTGTTAATTTCGTTTTCATTAAATCAATTTAATAATTTTAACACCATGCGCAAAGTCTTACCAACAACATTGAGGCTCCATGCTCCCATGCCACATACTACATGACAACTTTGCTTGGATGTTTCATTTTTCCCTTTGACATTTGACCTGTTGCAAGGTTAACTGTGTTCTTTGAAGTACCAGATAACACAATGCTGGTGGTCCACTGCTCGTCACTTTTCCACTATTTTCCAAATACTGTATTTAATATCATAATGATATACCAAATAATACAGTAGTAGCTTTCTAGTGGGCCACAGTTATGAAGTGCCTGCAGAGTGTGGAGTGCACTGGGGTCAGTACTAACAAGCATGTCGTAATGAGGTGGACATGTTTTTTGCAGTGTACTGTTTATTTTTAGTGCTGCATATGGGGTCCTGTGGTCCCAGCAACATAAAAAATACACACATCATGATGATTGGTTAGACCCCCTTAGATGAACTATGTTACTGGGTGTGTTGATCAGTTGCTACTGTAATGGCCACTGCCTGGTGGAGCCTCACCCGTGGGGATTACCTTACTCCCACTCCTGTTATATTGCTTAAGTACAATGCAGACATGAAAACGTTACTGCATGAACACGATTGAATGAAACTGGAGTGTGGGAGCTTTCTAGCAATAAATAAAGGATGGCTGCTTTAGATGGCTTTACCACCCTCTAGTGGACAGTTGGTGAAGTGCTGCAGACAGTAAACAAACAAAACGCTATTCTCAAATTCACGTCACTAAATCAACTTATCTCACTGCCCCCCACCCATGCATTCTGCTCTCTAACCCCCACCCCTCCCTTAACCATTTTGTTGGTCTTTGGCTGAAATGTGGTTTGTTTTGTTTTGGTGCACAGCCTGTGCCCCAGTGTTTTTTGACATTTTACAGCCCCTGTCTTGTCTCCTTTTTGACAATGTATTCAGGGGGCAGGCAGCAAGCTGATTAAGGAGAGATGCCTACATTTTGTGACAAAATTTAAATTGCGCTAAAAACCATGCAAGATCTCATAGTTCACCTTTAACATGCCATTTGCTTGCCATCTATTAGTCACTGGTAATTCCTCAAACTGTGACAGATAACTGTAGCTATGTATTGATGAGTTGCCTCTTACCAAAATGGAAACTTTTTTCAAGCTTTTGAGCACTTTCAAACTGATGTATGAAATCTCATGTACTTAAAATAACCACCATTAATTTTGAGTTACTATTCTTTCTCAGATTGCTTTGTTATGGTTGGTGTTTTTGTAACGATTCCTACATTGTCAGGTTACAGTCTCACAGCCCCACTCAGGATAATGTCCAGGGTGAGCGATACATACAGTAGGCTACGCCTCCTTTCAATCGCTCAGCACCTGACAAGCCCCTCAGATTCACATCCTCCAGAGACTTGTGCAGGTATGGCACTCTCTCTCTCTCTCTCTCTCTTCATATCAAATGTGTGTTAGAGTTGTGTTTCAGCACTGTAATGTGTATACAGATTGTGCATTTTCTCCTGACACCCCACTCCTCTTTATAAAGTACTGCTTCTGTACAAAAATCAACAGAATCTGGTTTGTAAAAACTGTAGCACATATTCCTAGTAAACTGCAAAAGTTGCTGTATCATCCAGCTTGTCCAGTTTGCCAGAGTCGGTTTCTTGATGGCGTATATTTCTCTTAAAAATAGCTCGCAGCTCGTCCAGTGGCAGCTGTAACTGGATACATACCCCTCTCCGCTCCTGCACACACTGCGTCGCGGCCCACAATGTCTTCCGATCTGTGCTCTGTAGATTTTGAGATACATGGACATGTTCAAGGTAGGCTATGCAGGGAGCTTTTCATCTCTAGCACTTGTTGTCCTATGTGCAGATTGTAGCTTGAAAATGGCGGCCAGATTTGATGTAACTCTGCATTTAGTCTTCAGCACGCAGCAGTAAGATTGCGGCTGAGAAATTGTCTAACCTCTGGCTGCAGATAGTTGCTGTTCAAAGGAGTCAAACACTGTTCAAACATTGACCTAATGTCAGTTGATGTCAGTTAAATATGCGCAAATGTCCAAACATGAATTGCAAACATAAAGACCCTTCTCTGCATAGATATAAAGTGAATGTTCACTTAACTGTAATACCAGTATTGGTTTCAGTGGCTTGATGGTTTGTTTGGATGCTTTCCATTACACTGATTAGCATCGCTCTCTTGCTCCTCATCATAACAATGAATGCTATTAATACTAATACCGGTACATAATTGCTGTATGTTGTATGAGCACAAAATGACTTCTGTGTTCATATAATTATTGCATTACATGACCACTGGCTAAAATTATTTATTTTACAATTCAGGTGTTTGTTTCCGAATGGTAAGTTGACTACTGATGTACCACACCATTAATGAGCATTTTCAGTTCCATGGGCTCAAATACAGTAGGATATGGAAATCTTTAGTTCCCTCTCTCTCCACCTTTTTCTGTGTGCAACGTGCGTGTGTGTGTGTGTGTGTGTGTGTGTGTGTGTTTGCTTGTATGTGTCTGTGTCTATGTATCTGTGTGTGTGCTTCAGTACACAGAGAAGGAGGGCCTGAGCCTGGGCTGTGTTGGCTGGGTGAAGAACACCAACAAGGGGACGGTGGTGGGCCAGGTCCAGGGGCCCAGAGACAAGGTCAAAGAGATGTGAGTCTCTCCACCTTCTCTAATGCAACCCTTGGCTGAGTCCCAGTGTCCCTCCTAGGCCATGAACCCCTTAACACTTCACTGCCATGAATCAATCATGAAGTCGTAGGGGTGACACTGACATACAGTCAGTAGATATGTAGACAAACTCGATTCTGACAGTATATGGAGTCCAGTCCTCATCCCAGTCTGATACGAAACATACAGTAATATCAGAGAGGGTAAAAGCGGAGCGAGAGGAAACAACGTCCGTTAACTTCCGTGTTCTATTTTTGCAAGGGGGAGGGGAGCAAAATCCCCCTTTATGCAGACCAAAGTCGAGCCCTCATTCGCTAATGCAAAAGATCGGGTAAAAGTTTATATTGTGACGTTCAATTTATGCAGACCGGAACTATTCACGTTCGCTCCCGTTGTAACATATTATGTTGCTCTATCTTGGTCAATATTCCATAATCTTTGGTAATATCTCATCATCACAGTTAAAAAACCTACAGTCCACAAGGCCTCATAATCACCTGCAGACAAACGATGCGAGAGAGGAAAGTTGTGTACAGCTGTTATGTATAGTTCTGATGATGCACAACATGAACTTTCAAATCTTTAACTGCTGAAAATGAATAAGATTGTCATTAAAGGGAACACAGAGCTTGTGCATGGTTACAGAGCTGTCATGAACATGACACTATTGTAAGTTTGAGGCCAAAACTGGTATTGCATTCACCTTTGAAATACTGCAGAACATAGGGGATGATGGTGGCGCAGGTGGTAGAGGTGCCGTTCGGCAACTAGAGGGTTGCAGGTTCGAAGCCCGCTCTGCCTGACCCCATCGAAGTGTCCTTGAGCAAGCACTTAACCCCAAATTGCTCCCGGTGGTAAGTTGGCACCTTGCATGGCAGCCGCCACCACTGGTGTGTGAATGTGAGGCATACATTGTAAGTCGCTTTGGATAAAAGCGTCAGCCAAATGCATAAACATAAACATAAACATAAACATAGAACATAGTATCCCCTCCACCTCCTCCCAGACAAGCGGTTGCCAGCTAGGTTGCCAAAATTAGGTAAATGGAGGGTTGCGCAACAAGCCAAAACACAAAATATACACATAATGATAAGTTGAGGGCTGCAACTTCACTTTTGTAATATTGAGATACTGTATTCAAGCTGGATTACTGTTGTCAATGATAAAAGTACTAGCCTAGCTGCGCTATATGCTATCCGCCTTCTCTCCCTATTAAAAGTCCCTAGACCCAAACGTCGTTTAGACGTGGGGATAGCACGTCTAGGCTATAAAAGTACTTGAAATGATGATGATTTCTTAATGTCTGGTGATATATCAGGATATACAGTATATTGTATACTGTATCTTACATACTATTCCTTTAAATAAGCCTACACTGTCAAACTAGGCATTGCAAACACTTAGAGAAGAATGCAGTGTATTTACATGTTCATGTTTAACTTAACTTAACTTTGTTCACAACAAACAAGCAATTTCCCAAAATAAGGTGGAGTATCTCTTTAACGTAATATAAGCCTAGATTCTCACACTAGAGAGTGTGATTTCCACTTTCAACCAGCAGCTGGCAGTCTTTCATATCCTTTGGTAGAGCTGGAAGCATGTGCAGTTCTGTCCTCTGTCCATGATACGACTCTGCTGCGTGCACCGTTTCATATGTCAGATAGGTCGATGTGAAAAAGATGGAAGGGTCTCCCCACCCATTTTAAACCAGACATACAACTATTTCTTGGTGTTTACATCTTCTAGCAGAAGTTTCTGGTGATAAAATAGTATCTACGAAAAAGAGTCTTCAGTGCCTCAGTGCTTTTAGTCTTATTGAGAGATGAGCTGTAAGTCTCTGTAATGACTCCTGCCAGGGTGACTCTAGAGTCTTGGCACTAGACTGTATTGTCATCATGAGGGTTAAGCTCTGGCGTCACTGCGCCTCTGCCTCGGATGTTGAATCATCCTCTCAGTCTCCCCTGTCTGAAGATTGATTTTTATAGCACACTTCTCTGGGCAATGCATCAGGTCGCTCCCGCAGCCATGCCAAAAGGGCTCGTATTCACCCTGAAAATGTGTGTTTCGCCTGGGAGATCTATGAGAATAGTGTGTGTGTGTGTGTGTGTGTGTGTGTGCGTGTGCGTGTGTGTGTGTGTGTGCGTGTGCGTGCTTGCTCTCACCCACGTCCCCTGGGTAGACTGCATCTCGCCCACAGATGTGATTAGGTCACTGGGGTGGGGATGACATCAGAGCTGCTGCTGTTTGATTTACTGTACGGCCTGGAGCCTCCATCAGCCATCAGACAGGAAGAGGGGCTGAGGAGCTATTCTAGGCCAGAGCACACCATCCAGAGAGAGGGAGGGAGGATGCAAGCTATGCCCAACTGGCAGTGCCGGGGGACGCATGCATGTACCTTAAAGGACTACTTGCAAGTTGAAATTTGTTAGTGAATTTACACATGTTGTTGCTCAGAAATGAATATACAGTTGGAATGATTTCATACAGTATGATTTACGAGACCACTTAAACTTGCAGGAGCCCAAATGGACATAGGCTCAAGTCCCACCTGCAGTCATTGCCCAATCAAACACCCCGTCTCTCTCTCCCACCCACAACCATTCTATCATCACTGTCCTATCACAATTCAGCCCAAAATATCTATTTCACATGTATTAAAAAGGGTGTCTGCAGGTGGCTCTAACTGTAAGCCTGTGGTACTGACAGTCAAACAGTGTTTGTCTATTCAAGTGTGAGATAAGCCCAAAGAATGGCACTCATGCAAAACAGGGAGGCTAGTTTTCCATTTGCATGGCCAGAATGTTAGCGATTAACCCTAACCTCTAACGTTTAGACTCCCAGACAACAGGTGTCCTAAAACCACACGCGTGCTTTTGTGGAATCTCTTGTGGAATATTGTGCAGTTGCAATCTGGAACATAGGTATCTTATTGTCATTGTTATGCAACTATATACAAATAGTAAAAAAATAATGAAAGAAGTTGAATAGAAATTCCTGTTTCAAATGTTCCATTGTTGCGTTGTCTCTACTTGTGTGTGTGCTGCCTCTTTTCTGTAGGCCTACAGATGATTTATGAGATATCAAAAGTAAATAGCTTTCCATGCCTCTCATGGCAACAGTGCATGTAGCCTACATGGAGCCGCCAATGTGCTGTCTTAACAGGACTGTGTTCATTTTGGGTAGTGGTGTGTTGTACTTGTTCTTGCCAGATTCCACAAAGCCCATATGAAGTGCAGATGATATGGATTCAAGCCCAGTCATTAATATCCATTGGTTTTCAAGCCAGCCTTGCCTCATGCATACTCACTGAAACTCATAGTATGCAAAGTATGCCTGTGACTATATCTCCATATGGGGTTGATTTTGGCCCTGCTGGTTGGCTGTGATACTCCACTCTCAGGAGGACATACAGTATAAGAAAGGGCCTGTGATCATGAGAAGGTTCTGGATTAAATGTATTGCCCTCTCGGAGCAAAGGCCCTTAGCCACACAGAATGACCAGACAGACAGCTCCATGGTCGCCATGATACTGCTGATGATATTTGATTTGATGATAACTGGCCACCAGTTAGTGATCTATGTACTATGTTCATTATGGTTTAGGTTGGGAGTGGACTGGTAGTGACTGTCATCTGTGAATAATTTTATGTTTAGCATTTTATGAGTTAACAATGGGACTATACAGTATCTCTCCAGATTGCATTGTCTTTTGGTGTCATTTAATGTATGATTGATTGATTGACATTCTTCTTTTTTAAAGTGTATTTTCAAATGGCTAATCTTCATGTCGGTGCACAGTGAAGATGTGCCAGGGGGCTGGTGAGGTTCTTTGCATACTTTTGCATAATTGTTATGTGGGAGTACTTGTGTCATTAGCAACGCTTGGAGGAGCGCCAAAGCACAGGCTTGCTGATTGGGCTCAGGTAACTAATATCTGTGAGGACATCGCTACACTCATTCTTACTTTCTATTAGACTGGCCTGAATTCTCTAAAAATAAAACTACATCATTGAGTTATACTTTCATGATAACTATTTTATTGTGTGATCACACACAGTTGTGTAGAGCAGAGACAACTACGTTGGGTCCTTTGCCCACAAGTAATTAAAACACTGATACACCAATAGAAACACACACACACACACACACACACACACACACACACACAAAACAATGCAGGAGACGCCATCCCACACCACAGATAAGCATATGATGTCTAAGAATGCTCTCCCCCCTCTCCCTGCCTGAGAGGTCTGCTCAGGCATCTGCATTGCTTGGCAGCAGAGGTGCAGCTGTGAGGGCTGATTTGTGAGTTTTCTGGGTTTGCAGTCTGCCTGGCGCACTGAGCACAGAGGGAGGCGACCCGCTGCCCACTCCACTCTATTTTAGCACCACTGCCACTCTCCCAGGAGCACCGTGACCCACATCACACACACACACACACACACACACACACACACACACACGGCTATCACAGCAGCCCAAGATGGAGAAGGAAGAGGAGGGGCGAGCAGAGGTGTGTGTGTGTGTATGTGTGTGTGTGTGCGCACATTTCAAATGTATGGGCCTAGGCTGAAAAAATGAAAGAAGGAAAAACAGAAGTATGTGTGTGAGTGAGTGTGTTTTTCAGAGTATGGGTCTGGTGATGCGGTAGGCTACGGAAATGGGAGAGGAAAAAACAGCAAGTGTGTGTGTGTGTGTGTGTGTGTGTGAGAGAGAAAGAGAGAGCCAGCTGGGCCGCAGATTTAATGTCTGACTCAATGCACCACTGGGTTACAAAATGATGTAAAAAGAAATGGATGGAGGAATGAGGCTAGAAAAGAAAATAGCTGTAATACACCTGAAGCAAGGAGTGAGGCCGACAAGTGGATGCAATATATGCGTGTGTGTGTGTGTGTGTGTGTGTGTGTGTGTGCGTGTGTGTGTGTAGTATGTATGTGTGTATACTGTACATGAATGTGTGATGAGTCTGTTGAGCTCCTGTCTTTGTGGTGCAGATGGCCTGGAGTCTGTAATCCCTCTTAGCCATGTTCTAAGTGTGTGCGTACTGTATGCAAGAGGGTGTGTGTGTGTGTGTGTGTGTGTGTGTGTGTCAGCATGTATGCGTGTCTGTGTGTGTGCCTGCATGTGTGCGTGTCTGTGTGTGTGCCTGCATGTGTGCGTGTGTGTGCAGCGAGATCATCTGTGCTCTGTGCAACACTCTCTCTCTCTAATGCACTGCATGTCTACTGTAGTGCATGACGCTGGCGTGCCGCTCTAATAGACTGACTGTTGGGGAGGGTCGTAGGGGTGCCCCCCCCCCCCCACTAAAGGACCTTGCTGCCTCTAAGGGACCCCACAGGAGGCAGATCTACTGTATGATGCTCTCAGTGGGGTGTTTGTCACGCTGGGATTTACACTCCGTTGGCTGGGGTGGATGATATGGATCGACTGCGCTCAGATCAGCAGTAGTAGTAGTGGTGGTGTGCTATTCCGGTCGGAGATGCAGTTAGAGGAATGTTCGATGCTCCTACAATTGTTGCCGTAGTGATGGCCTTGCCATGGCCCCACCCCCCCCCCCTCCCCGACAATGTGCTTGTACACACCCTCTCTCTCTCACACACACACATACACACACCCATACATAAGCACACAAACTCTCACATTACCCCCACACATAAACACACACACTCACACATACACAGCTCACAGCTCCCTTTGATAATGTTCCCACTTCTACAGTACGATTGAGAGTAGGTGGCTGGGATTTGTGTGGGTGTTTACACTTTGGCATTTGAGACTTGGATAAATCCATGCCTAGCATAGTACACACACATGCGCGCGCGCACACATACACACACACACACACACACACACAAGCACATACTTACAGTAATGGATGTACACCCCGTTCTCTGCCCAGATACACATGTACACACTCCTTCTGACACACAAGCATAGAAACACACTCATGCGCACGCACACACACATTTCTTCAGTAAATGGATATACTCATATGGAGATTACGGACACATACTCTCACACTAAGAGCCTGTCTTTCCTCTTCTCTCACTTACTCAATCACACACACACACACACACACACATTCTTTCTTCTCATGTGCTTATCCAATCAGTTTGCAGTCATGTGCTTTTAACTGGGGTTAACTGGGTTATGCATCCTTTCTCTATAAAGTCCAGTCCAAGCATGTGTAATATTTCTGATCTTAAAGGAGTTCTCCGGAGTGAATCAAACCGAAGCCCTGTTGTCTGAGGCCGAATTCGAGAACTAGCAGCTGCCGCTAACTGATTAGGGCATATGAAAACGAAACCATAGCGGTAGCGGCTAGTTCTTGAATACAGTCTACGTTGTACCTACTGCTGTCGTTCTGATACCTATCGACAGCACTCGACAGCCTCAGACAACAGGGTTTCAGTTTGATTCACTCCGGAGAACTGCTGAGAAAGGCTGAGAGAAGAGAATGTGCTTCAGCTTATTCCACCATTGACAAGCAGCCTGAAACAGAGCAATGTTTCATTTACTAAATGCTTAATGTGTGAGAGTTGTGATGTTTTTATTCATGAACGGATTATTCTTTCCACCACTTTTGACCACTGCTTTATTTAGAAGACAAAAATAAAAAGGGGATTAAAACGCCTCTGTGTGTGCAGTTCTGTGTGACTTATCACTAAGCCCTGAAATGGTTGGCAAATCTGCAGACTTGTTGGGCCCTGGCGCTACCCTACCCTGCCCTGCCCTACACTGAGGCCTGGCACTACACTACCCTTCACTACCCTACCCTACCCCACTGGGTCCTGGCACTACACTACACTACCCTAACCTACACTGGGCCCTGGCGCTACATTACCTACCCTACCCCACTGGGTCCTGGCACTACCCTACCCTACCCTACCCTATCATAGCACTACTCTACCCTTCCGTATACTGGGTCTTGGCACTACAGGTACATTACCCTACCCTACTGTATGTTGGGTCCTGCCACTACCCTGCCCTGCCCTACACCTACCCTTGCCTGGTTGACACGACAATTCCAATGCCAGCGGTGGCTGTTCTACTGCGTCACTACCTAGAGCCGTTGGAGATGCTAAACGTTGATTGGCTGCCGAAAAATAGGGTGGAGTTCCCGTGGCTGCCGGAGACCGAAACCTGTGAATAGTATGCTTGGCCAGGCCGTGCGAGGCCGCGGGCGTGGCCGATAACGTCACGGAATGGGCGAGCCCAGGCTACACCTACCCTACTCTGGGCCCAGGTATTACTCTGCCCTATCGTACACTTGCTCTGGTGGTACCCTACCCCAACGTATGTTGGGCCCTGGCACTATCCTACCCTACCCTCCCACTGCTGTATGCTCTAGAGCAGGGGTGGCCAAACTTTTTTGTTTGCGGGCTGCATAATGAAAAATCGAAGATGCCAAGGGCCAATGCAAAATTCAGAATCTGATTTTAAACCAGTTTCAAGTGAAAGAGCGACTGCAGACCGTCTAATGCTACACCATTTAATGATATTATTGACAAACATGTCAAACCTGTGCTGAAACTATGATGTGATATACGTGATATATAACAGATTAATGTAACAATGGGCCACATTACATCTAAGTTTTTGACTTCATGACGGGCCACTTTAAAGAGAGCAGAGGGCCGCGTTTGGCCCCCGGGCTTTAGTTTGGCCACCTCTGCTGTAGAGCGATGGGCAGTAGATGGAGATGTTGGTCTCTTTTGGCAGTTGTTGGCTCTGCCCGCATCCTCTTGTGCCTTCTGCTTTAGTTCACTTCTGGTGCCCCCCATGCAGCCACAGCTGTCTATTGTGTTGCTGTTGTGGTATGACTGGACTCCCATTGGGCTTTGCTGAGTTCAGGGAGCAGCCACATGTTTATGTGTGTGTGTGTGTGTGTGTGTGTGGGGTAGAGCTGATCCTCAGAGGTTGCGTTAATCTACGGGTGGCCGTGGCCGTAATCGTCCCGGCATACAGGCTCACAGGCACGGGCTCAGGAGTCGGCTCAAGGCCCAGCTGACCTACATGCTGCTGACAGGCGGGGTGTGACCCTGGTGACCCCAACCCCCACCACCAGAGGCTGGAGGCAGGGTGGCAGCAATGCGGCTCTCGTCTGCCTGCCTGCCTGCCTGCCTCCAGCTGTCTGTCACGTGATGATGGCTGTGACGGATTTGATAGCAAATGCTGCGGAGCGTCCAGCTGCAGGAGTTAAAGGGCCACTGTCCTCTCTAGGAGCTGAGCATGTCCACACATAAGTGTGTCCACACACTGTCCTCTCTAGGAGCGGGGCGTGTCCACACATAAGCGTGTCCACACACTGTCCTCTCTAGGAGCTAGGCGTGTCCACACATAAGCGTGTCCACACACTGTCCTCTCTAGGAGCTGGGCATGTCCACACACTGTCCTCTCTATGAGCTGGGCGTGTCCGCACATAAGCGTGTCCACACAGTGTCCTCTCTAGGAGCTGGGCATGCCCACACACTGTCCTCTCTATGAGCTGGGCGTGTCCGCACATAAGTGTGTCCACACAGTGTCCTCTCTAGGAGCTGGGTGTGTCCGCACATAAGCGTGTCCACACACTGTCCTCTCTAGGAGCTGGGCGTGCCCACACACATGAGATACAGTACAGTGCTAGTGTGCTGCTCCGTGGTGCCAACGCCCCCAGGTGGCACAGATGACACACAGTACAGTGCTAGTGTGCTGCTCCGTGGTGCTCAGTCCCTGAGACATTCTACAGTACTGGAGTCTGCTTATTTATCCTGTCTAAACATCAAGCTCCCATTGAGATACCGTGTCTCCTCTGCCAGGCATATGTCAGCAAGGCTGCAGCACATGCCAGACTAAATATACGTCACATCTGCAGCTTGCTTTAGTGACATTTTAAAAAAGCCAATTAGTTAACTAATGTAAAACATACAGCATATTGCAGAGGTTGATCATTTCATGACTAGTAGAATGAATCTTTGATAAGTGATTTGGGTAGTTTGCTGTTCAGTTGACTTTATACCATATTGAATCTTGCGTTATATAATGAGTTGGCTACTGTAGTCCTGATGTGTTTTTTGTTTGTTTGTTTCTCCTTACATAGTTTATACCCAAAATAAACCCATTTGAACTAGAGCTAACCCTGCAGCATAGCCATCTGTCATAGAGAGCCAACACTCACTGTGGCCATCTGGAAGGCCCTGTTTGGCCACTATGGGCTGCTGCAAACAAAACGTTAAACTCTCAAGAGAAAAACCACCTCAGGACCTCAGGATTCCTTGCAACTGCTTCATTTGAGGGATGCTAATTTTGGAGATGGAATGTGAGTTCTCAGGGTTTTTTTTTTTTTTTTTTTTACGAGCTCCGGCTTTTACTCAATTTGAGAGTTTTAACGATGTCTGATGGCTTCAAATTAGCCAGTAATGCCTTGCTTGCATATGTGGCTAGTTTAAATGAGTAAAATGGTGTAAATGGTCAAAACCCTGAAGATTAACAGTATGTTGAAAGAAGGCAAACTGTGTCTACTTGTACAATGTAGCCTTATGTGTCTGCATTTATGTAACAGAACATGAGCCTTAATAACATAACCTCAGACAGTTCTCAGATGTTACTGGTGATGACATTAGCAGTCATACTGTCCATTAGGATTAAAACTCTCAATCTCAATTTTCAATCTTTGTGAAATGTAATGATGATTCATTACCTCTGTATCAAGGACTCCCTCATGACATTGTCTTTGTTGTAGTGTCAGACTCATCAGCTGTTAAACACTGAACACAAAAATAGATAGTTACTCATTCTGGCAGAGGAAAAAAAATCCAAAATAAGCAATGAGTAGCATCCCTGTTGGATTGTGGGTAATGTAGTCCATGATTAAGCAACTGACTTCTCCCTACAGGAAGGTCTGGCTGAGTAAGGAGGGAAGCCCCAGCAGTCGCATCACCCGCGCTGTCTTCACCAACGAGAAGAGCATCTCACACCTGGAGATGTCTGGCTTTGGCACACGCTTCTAAGATGAACATCCCGCATAACAACTTCATGAAACACCAATCAGAACCGCATTGATTTCTAAAACGAAATGAGATTTTTGTGTGAAATGGTTTCATAATCCTTGATAGCTACATTCTCTTAAAATAGAAAGAAAAGAAAAGCATCTTTGGAGATATTCAGCAGGATGACCAATTTGGTTTCTGTTTTACACTGTAATGTCACTAAAGGGTCAATAAAGTTCTTGTAAACTTAATGTGTGAGTTTTGATCTGTGCTTAGATTTGACTATGTTAGTGATGGGGACGAGGCCACCTCTGTCGAGGATGAGTCAAGACTGAGTCTTTGAAGGTTTGAGACCGAGGCCTTTGGTTTTTAAATGCAAGCAAATCTGAGTCAAGACCAACTCTTTGAGGAATCGAAACCAAGACTATAAAAACAAGTCAGTTTTCATAACCATGATTTTATCATCCCAGTTAATAATCAAGAATTAGATCTACAGACTAAGCTAGAAATAAAAGGAATAAAAGCATCTGCTAAATGCATTGTAATTTAAATGTAAATATTTTTACTCATAGCCTGGAAATCCAGACCCACATCTTGACCAATAGACCAAATCCAGACCAAAGAGACGGCACCAATGGATGCATATCAAAATGTCTCTTTACTTTATTGGAGAGCTATTCAAAACTGCCCCTGCAGCGCTACTCTGTCATCAACATGTTACGGCCAACCAAAAATTGTCCAATTTTTCTGGGACCCAGATCAGATTCTTTAATTATTTAAATTGATTTGTCAAGATAATAATTACATATTGGATATACAGGTATTTGTTGACATAAAACATATTCTCCTGTTTCATTCTGGGTAATGTAGTTCATGATCAAGCAGCGTTTGATTCCTCTCCACAGGAAGACCTGGCTGAGTACTAAAGGGAGCCCAAGTAGCCGTGTCACCCATGCTGACTTCACCAATGAGAGGGACATCCCTCAGCTGGAGCTGTCTGGCTTCAAAACACGCCCTTCAAAACTTCAGCACTTTTGGAAACAATGAAGGCCTGTGGCACTGGTCTTTATTAATTTGATCAAGAAACATAATTTTATATAGATTTTTGGATGATTGTAATTATTAAATGTCCTCATGTGTAGATAAACTAAAAAAAAGTCACTAAAGAGTCAAGTCAAAAGAGTCATTAAAGTTCTGGGCGAAATCATGGATTCTTGGGAGTTGTAGTTTGTGCTCAGACAGCTGTATGCCCCTGCATTACTGGCCTCATGATGAAGGCCTGTGTCCTGCAGAGATGCTCTTGGCTCCTCACAGGCAGCAGATGTAGACACGGTGAGGCTTGCGTGCTTGCGAACAGACTCAAGATGGACCCCACATTTGTCAAGCACTCCTCTTGCTTCCAGCCCTGCCGTTTCCATGGTATCCACTCCACACTTCATGAAAGCAAACAGGAGGAGGTAGAAAATGGCCAATTTGTTTCCTTTTCTCAACATATTTTCTTAGGTTCCTTAGAAGACTTTTGTAGTATGTACTATGTTTCATTATAGTTGTCTTTGAGAGAATGCTGTTGAAGCAAAGAGTGTGTGTGTGTGTGTGCGTGCGTGCGTGCATGTGTGTGTGTCTAAAGATTACTCAGTCATCTGATTTACACATCACATACAGTAATACAGTCTCATAATCCTTCCACCCAACCCCCACACCACATCCACTGTTCATTCTCATCCATCTGAATAGCATTGTGTACATTCTATTTGTCCCGAGACATCCCACTAAGTATTCTTATAGGATGAAGAGAGGTCCTCCCTCCTCCCCATTTCATCATGAAGCTTTTTGGGTGTCTACAGTATGTAAAATGAACAGAAATGAAATGTATTCTTGTAGGTTATTTTGCTGTACACATCTCAGTTTGCAGAACCCAATGGGGTTTGCAAAAACTTACGTAAGATTTTTGTTGGAAGCTTTCTGTCTGAACCCCAGTCACTGTGTCCCCCTGAGCTTCACCTACCCTACCCGACCCTCAGCCTCATGGGGCGGGCATGGGAACACTGCCCTCACACATCTTCATCCAGCCTCTCTGGCTTCACACACCATCACTTCCACTTCCTGGTTCAGTGGAGGTCAGGTGACCTCAGAGCCGCCTGCTTAGCTCCTCCCAGCCCCAGCAGTGGAGTAAATCTGCGTGTTGGCAGGACGCAATCGGCTTAGCTGCCAGAGAGGGAGAGAGAGAGAGAGAGAGTGAGAGATAGAGAGAGTGACCGACAGAGAGAGAGAGAGAGAGAGAGACGTGATTAGTGCGTGGGCTTAAAGTCTCTGGGGTGGAGGCAGCTGCGGGAGGAGTGCGGGAGAGAACGGAACGTTGCGGAAGGCAACGGAATAAAGGACAGGAGTGCACCTCAGACAGGTGACTGAATGTGACAGCAGCTAAGCAGCAAGGCGGAGAGCCACCACATCGTCTCACGTTAGTGTATGTAGAAGGTCACCCACTAGTCTGTCGTAACACAGTCTTGGCATACTGATAAAGCTCACTCTGCAGTTCAGGTGGAGTGTGTGCTTCTGAAAAGACCAACAGTTGTCATGTCATAAGGACTTTCCAAAAAGAAGACTACCATGACCTGGATGAATGACAACATTCACATCACCTGTTATTATGTTAAAGGAGAAGTTCAGTGTGAATCAATCCATAGCCCTGTTGTTAGAGGTGACTGTGCTGTCTATAGCAAAAATAACCAGAACATTTAATGCAACCTAGACCGAGTAACAAACCAATAACTATTGTAAAGTGAATGGGGCATAGCGAAATGAAACTGAAAGTAAGTCACTATGCCCCATTTACCGGTTCATGATTTGGCCTATGTTGCATCAATTTTTTTCGTTCTTTTTCGTGCAGACAGCATTCAGTGACCTTGAACAACAGGGCTTTGGATTGATTCACACTGAACTTCTCCTTTAAGTATTTACACACTCTGTGTGTGTGTGTCTTTATAGTTCTTTCAAGCCATTTTTGATGGTTCTAACTTTAGCTTTTGTTCATGCTGAAGTCAATTTGGCAGCTTAGCATGTTTGCACGTTCTTTTGAAGTACAGAGAGTGGCCCGTTATATTTGTTATGAGTCCCTGAGTGTTGTTGTTTATTGTGTGTGTGTGTGTGTGTGTGTGTGTGTGTGTGTGTGTGTGTGTGTGTGTGTGTGTGTGTGTGTGTGT
>JASCQY010000031.1:2242687-2252951 GCA_030264315.1 Sardinella tawilis
GTGTGTGTGTGTGTGTGTGTGTGTGTGTGTGTGTGTGTGTGTGTGTGTGTGTGTGTGTGTGTGTGTGTGTGCAGGAGGAAGGAAAGGGGATTTTTTAACCACAAGGACCTCAGTAACACTTAAAGTGAGCAGCTTGACAGGTTAATCCCATTTCCTACACTTGACAATGAGACTGGGGAGAAGTTGGGGTCAGAGTCACTGTCAGGTCCACACCGCTGAGTATGGCTTAGGCTGAAACGTGTCCATCTGTGACATACTTTCAGTCTACAGTAAGTCTAAGCCAAGAAATATGACTTGAGAGTACCTTTATTTCCCTTTGACTTGAGGTCCACACTGAGGTCTACACTGATGACCATAATCTTTATTGGCGGACAGCAGAAAAAAAAAACATGCACATACACACAATTTATTTGGTCAACACTCTTTCACTATAGATAGGTTCTCAAGACGGTTCTAACTGAAGTACTTTAAAATCTTTTGGTTCTGACTTTTGGTTCAGATCTAGAATATTTAGACTAATACAAGAGAACTGTCCCAGTTACTTCACCTTATCATCTTTTTCATCAGCATCATAGTGGGTAGAGAAGTTAACAATCAATCAGTCGAACTAACAAATAAAGACTCTCATAATTAGTCTGTAGTAATGAATCATACTGGAGAAGTACGAGACGAGTTAGAGAGCGATTGGTGAAGAATATCGCCCCGCGTGTGATTTGGCTGAATCTTTTATTTATTCTGAGCTCCAGAAATAGTTAAGCATTAGGCATTAAGTGTTGCCAAGCAACACATTTTTCACTCTGCATCCAAGCCGACTAAAATTTGGATGTAGAATTAAATGGATGACAGTTTCACAAGCATCATCATGGCATATAGGCTCAAGTTACTGGCAGCCTTTTTGAAGTTGAATGATACAGTATATTTGACTACTGTTATAAATTGGGAGTTATATATTCTAAAGTTATATAGCCTCGATGCCTGTGTTTCTGTGTATGTGTGAGTGTGGTGCTGGTGATTGAGGAGGACGTGGTGGGGGGAAGGGGAGCAGAGAGAGTTGGTCATGGCCCATCCGTGCCTGAATGAGAAGCGGAGGGGGGAAGGGGGGAGGGCAGTCCCCTCCTCTCCTCTTCACGCCTGAGCGGCGTTCCCATGCCACAGTAGTCCTCTCCCCCAGCCCAGCCCAGCCCAGCCCAGGCCACTCTGCTCAGCCCCACATGGGACAGACGAGGCTCTGGCCTGAAGGCCGGCACCCAGAGCCAAACTGCCCCACAGGATTGATCTCCTCCGTGAAGAAAAGGCCATATTCCACACTGCCAGCCATCCTCTGAGCGTAAAATGCTTATGTAACGTCCACAAATCCCATTGACTGCATGGCGCCCACTGCCTTTGCCTTTCTCATGTGTTCAGTGTTCTCTCTCTCTCTCTCTCTCTCTCTCTCTCTCTCGCTCTTTCTTTTTTTCTTCTTTCTAAAACCAAGCAGTGGAGTTGCCATGCAGATAAGAAGCCCATGTTTTTAGCTGCCAAGAGGGCCCATCTATGACTACACATTAGACTGCAGGATCGGGCAGCACAGCTAATCGTGAGGAGCGATACTATGGGATGGTCAGAGGTGTAGTGCTACATAGACACATCCATCAGTGGGAATGGAAAGGGTAACATTTCTTTGGTGTGTCTAGGATACGGAGTGAATACACTACATCAGTGCCTATGCACACAGACATGTCTGTTTGAGGCCTTATACACTTTGCACTGACTATACCGTACCGTTTGAGACACACACTTTGCACTGACGATGCCGTAAATGAGACCAATTCGATTTGCTTCTTCGGTTCTGAAAAATCATTTTGCTCCAAAAGAGCTGGGGAAGGCTGTCAAAAACACAGCAAACAAATAGGTGTCCAACCAGTGATCTGCAAACTGAAGGGGGACTCTTGTATCACAATGGCAAAATTCTGTTTCCTCTGTGTACACGTAGTTATTGAAGCTGGAAATTCCCTCTTTGGCTGGGGTTTTCTGACTATCCATAGTTGGATTCATTGACTAAAACTTCTTTTTACATGATCATGATAAACAGCTGTGTAAAAAAGTATCAGGTTTTAGAAATACTGAGAATATGTGTTTGCGTGAAACCATCTTTATCTCTATGACTGTTCATTCACTCGCTGTCGTTATGCTTTGATGTTGCCGTTGGTGGTCCAGTACCATAGAGAAGGATGCAGAAGGCCCATACCGATAAGACATTTTCGATTGTCCAGTCAGAAACAAACAACCATCCATATCAATTTCCCTTTGGGCGAAGATCAACATTATCCAGTGGGTGCGCTGCCTTTTCTTTCCTCCTCTTGTTTGTCCATGGTGCACTGCCCCTTTCCCTAGGATCCCACTCCCTCCGCTGCTCCACTGCACAGATCAGAGGTCAGAGGTCAAGCCTGCTTGCCGTGCCAGAATTGGGATGCATTAAACATCTGAGTTTCGTATTTTGGAAACTTTGTTGTGGCGTAGCTACCAATGTAGCTAAAACTGAACGCTGGGATATCCTTCTACTCCACACCATTCCCCTTCTCAGAATATACTGGATCTTCCTTCCCTGTGACTCTCAAAACCGCTCTTTGTCAAAAGGGCTCCCTGAACGCAGCTGGCAAACTCGTGATTTGTATCGACTCAAAAAGTCAGGCCATCACGTCTCGAGCGGCGCCAGAGCCTTTCAACTCCCGGCCAAGGTTTCCAGATGACACACACATGTAGGTCTACTCCCCCGCACACCTACCCCACTCACCCTGCACGTCCGCCTACCTGTCGAGCGCTTCCACAACACCTCAGAGTGATTGTATTCACCTGACACTGCCTGTGATCTCTGGACCGTGGCCAAGCCTCTGGAGGATAGAGAGAGAGAGAAAAAAAGAGAGAGAGAGACAGAGAGAGACAGAGAGAGGAGAAAGAAGATGAGAGAGCACAAGAAAAAAAGCGATGGATAGAGAAAATGAGTGGATGTGTGAGTAAGTATGTGAGAGAGAAAGCAGGAGAGAGTGCGAGGCAGTGAGCCCAGCTGAACTCAGTCCGCCTACTCCATTCAGCGAGAGATGCAGAGCGTCTGAAATCAGGCACGGAATCACTTCCCTTCGACCCCCACTCTTCCTTCCTCCTCCTCCTCCTCCTCATCCTCTCATCGCCCAGTTCCACGGTAACAGTGAGAGGGACTGTTACCAGTGTCCATGGTAACCACTCGGAGCAGACTTTGTCTAAGGGACTGGGGAGAACAAAGCCCACAGATGCCTTTTGCATTTGGCCCTGGCCGCCCCTGTGCCCGGCACAAAGACGCTTTACAGTGCATGCACACGGGAGATGGAGCTCTCGCACGGCCACTAGTGCGCCCAAAGTCCTCCCCTCTTTCTTTCTCTCTGCCCCTCTGAATCTCTCTCTCCCTCCCTCTCTCCCTCTGGATCTTTCTAACTCTTCTCTGTGTCTCTCTCTCTCAGTGTTGGAGGCCAGCCAGCATCCACACCACTCTCTGTGAGATGCCTTGTGTGAAAGAGATTTAAAAAGAAAAAGTCCATATGGGGTGTTGAAGCAACGTAGCTAATTTCCCTTTATGTAATTTTCATGCCGGGTCTCTGAATGATGCATTTTGATACATTTCTACTGTGCATTTGTCAGTTAGCCTATACTGAGAACTCGTGTTAGTAGTCTTCTAATGGTCTGATGAATTATTATTCACTTACTGTATCTGTGCATTGAAAGTGTACCCAAGCACAGCAATCATCAGTAACAGCTCTCTATCTCTGCACTATGCGGTCACCTTTGCACACGGATTTGCATATAGTGAGGCGGGCCTGCCGCCCACAACTCTTTACCTGGAGTACGTTCTCAAAGAGGGCTGTTGCTAAGCAACCTAAAGAGTTGTGCGAGAACTCCAACTCTCAACTGACAAGAGAGCCAATTCTCAGCCGTGCTGTTTCACGGTGGTACATGTAGGTGGATGTCGGTATTGTCAAAAGAAGCTACGTGGTGTGAGAACGGGAACAAACAATTATCCTTGTTTGTGTTTTAATTGATTTACTTCAAACAAGGTGATTTTGTTGGCAGCAGAGCAGCATGTGTTGTTTGGGGGGAAAATGCTATGCTGGGCTTTAGAGAAAGGTCCTTGTTTTCCTTTTGGCAAGTCTGTATGATGTACTGTATAAAAACATTCGCATTTTAGGGTTCTGAGGAGATTCTATGGCAGGAAAAGTTATTTTTACATGTCTCTTTCAGTCCTCTTCAGCCTTTCAGAAGGAAAAGGCCTCTTTCTCCATTCTTCAGCTTCTCATTGAAGGTTGACTACTCTGACTCAAGACGGCCTCGTCTGGCAACAAGTTGACCTCTCACTTTTGCCAAGCACTCTCATTTCAAAACAAATATGGCCATGGAGTGAGAAAGCTTTCGTTCATGCTTTCAGGATAATATTCATCAAGTAGCCTAACGCCAGCCTAAATCACAAGTGAGATTTAGTCTGGGAACCACCTATTCATTTTTTCGTAGGGGACGTGTGGTTCCAGCTGTCTGACAGTTCGTACTTCGCCTTGCCGTTTCTCCCTATTCTGTGATTGGTCCCCAGATCCATGCGAATTACTGCCGAATAGTTCAGAATGAACGTGCAAGGCAGCATGTATTCTACTAAGGCACTGAAATTGTTGCTGCATATCATCATGAACTGTTCCTGAATCACTGGGTTAGTTAAACAAAACATTTCACAGATACTGGGTTACATAAATACAAAAATAATAATCATAAATAATGATACCATCACAATTTAAGTCAGTACTTACTGGAAGACCACATTGCTTTTAACATGAGTACATGCCAGAGGTGATATATTCCTGGTATTAGCTCACATAACAACTGGATATGTAAGTGAAAATATAGCAGGTAAGAAACAGTAATTCAGCTGGACAGTATGTCTTTAAGATATAAATATCACAAACACACATTACTACTTAAATCATCAGATTCCAGGGACCCAGAAATCAGAGATGGGGGTTGACTACCAGGGCCACATGTTGTAGAAAATGCCTTCCAAGATATTTGTCATGGAGAGTCTGATGTGTGTGGATATGCTTGTCAGTATGAATCCCGGGCGTATGAAGCAAACATGTTACCAAGCCGTTTGTCTGCGGTCTTTAACAATAACCCTTGGCTCCAGCTCATACCACTGCCGCTGCCTTGTAGCTTGGCACAGCACAGCAGGAACTCGGGTCCAAGCATCTGTGCCCCTGCAGGAGCCTGCTGCATATTGAATGGATTTGCCTTACAGTGGTAAATCAAACTGCTGCTAGAATCACTCACTGGCAGAGTCCAGCAGTTCTCTGATGGGATGAAAAGAATGGCTGAGGTTGGCCTAACTACCAAGAAGGCAACATGAGAGTGATGAAATCCTTTTTGAATTCTTAATGAACTAGTAGTCTATTGATTATCTGCTCATTGCTGATGATTCAAGATGGTACAGGGTAGTTCATGGTGAATTGAATGTTGTAAAACTTGACGCCAGGTCTATCTGTTCTAAAAATGGCAGAGTAGGCTTACTGAGGGCCATCTTGCAAGAGGACAGTTGACCAACAGCAGATAGTGACAGTTCATGGATATCCTCATGGATGCTTTGGAATGGCAAATATGTAAATACAATCATAGACTAATTTAAAAATCTGAATATTCGATATTTGCAAGCCAGGGAAGAGTTTTTTTTCACATGCAAGCCTAGGAACATACATCACCTCACTTTCTCTGGGTCTTTGTACCGGTACATTAGAATAACACACAATATCTTTTTCGAACTTACAATATCATAATCTGCGTTACTCAACATATAATTAATTAGCCTTTAATTATATTTTGACGGAGTTTGTCAGAGGTTTGCCAGTTAGGACGCTTAGTGCTGAATGTTGTCAGGCGAACTCTCCGCCCCTCTGTAAAATTGGGCTGCAGTTGCCTGCGCTGTCGTTGGTCGGGAGAGAGAGAGGGAGGGAGAGAGAGACGGTGCGGATTTCTGCAGCGCGATCTTGCGTTCTCGTTCAGCCTCTGTCTTCAGTCTCGGTCTCTTTGCGGTGAAGATTGCTCTGTTCCTTCGTTGGTAAGTTGTATAAAATATTTCTGCATGTTATGTCCATGTCTTGAATGAGTTCCATAGGCTTTTTGGGAGCTGCTGATGCGCTGAACGATACACGCAGAAGCAATATTAATGTTATTGCTTGCAGCAATCTCTCGCTAAACTACCATCATCGTCGCATCTTGGGTAGCCTAGTAGTTTTCATCGGTAACAAAAGTGAATGGGCTGTTTGGTTAGGATATCTTAGGTGTTATCACGCGTAGCTGTACACACAGGCCATAGCCTACTAACGTTATCCGCATTTTGGTTGTTTGTTTTTTGCGGCTGACTTGGATTGGAGCTGATCTGCAGTGTTGAGCCACAGCCAGCATGAATCTTGCACATTTTCCTTCAGTGATAGCCTACGCCATGACAACATGGACGTTTATAGAACAGGTACGGGATAACGGTACAGTGTAGCTCGCCACCGGGATACAGGCGTGGTCCTTATAATAGGAGAACGAGTGATGAATTGAAGTGATAGTTTTGTCGTTATTAATGTTGACGCCGCACAGGTGCGTATTGTGTGTTATCAAGGCCGTGGAGAAGAAGCGATGGGCATGAGTTTTTCCAGAGTAGGCTATACCTGTAACCTTAATTATGTAATCAAATAAGCGCATGCACCGTCATTGGCGATAATGTCCTCTGTGGCAACGCAGGCACTCGACGGTTTCCATGAGTTGGCGTTTAAATCACCTAATGACACTGTCAAAGAGTCCGCAGGCACGGACCGTGTGAAATCTAAATTACATTTTACTTAAACCAAATTTACTTTACTTTAAATGCGTGTGAAGTGTAATTTTGTTAAGTTTTAAAACCACGACAGCAACTCACCTATAGATGGAAGTTTTCCAGATGATGGTGGACTACTTTCGAGAATCATCTGATCTGTCCCAGAGGAGGACAGAAAACGTATGACGTTACCGAGTGTTTCAGTATTTTCACATAGGCTATTTTTGACATATCAAGATGGAGCTTACTTGTATGTTTTTAGATGAGCATGAAGAGATGACGTTATGGTTTTTAGAAAAAGTAGTTTAATAGTCTTTTGTTGTAGGCCTAATAATTCACCAAGCCATTGTCAATGCCATCTAATGAAGGTTGATTGATTTCTCCTAAAAAAAACCAACAACAACATAATGGTAAAGTGCTTTCCCATTGCTTGTCAGAGGTCAGGCTTAGGTTCACCGGCTATCTTACTGCTGGTGAGCACAGCTGCTTAGTCATCAGATACTGACTGGAAGGTTTCTGGTGTACCTCGTTCTGCAGTTCTGTTAAATTGCTTGTTTTGTCCATTGTCACCCTCACAAAATGTATTTCTCTTTAAACTCTTCTGACCAGGGATGGCCCCTTTCTCTGAGTCTCTCTGGTGCCTAAATGAATGGCCAGGCTTTATTGTTGTGCACTGACCGGGGAGAGGGCCAACCCAACCCTTGTGCCGACAAAGCAATTAGCCCAGACAGAGAGAGAGAGCGAGAGAGTGCCCAGCTCTAATTGTTTCCCAAGAGATTCCTTTGGTTAGTCTCCCACACCACACCACACAACACAAGCCTGTGATCTGGATGCAGAGCAGAGCGGAGAGTGTTGCGTTTTGGCTGGTGTCGCAGTCGCTAACAGAACCCCTCAGGAGGGCTTGCAGTGCGGCTGCCTGTGCCGTGCCTGGGCCCAGTGTGTGGTGGCAGGTGATGTCTATTTTCAGGAATGAGGCCAGGCGAGAGAAAGAACTTGTTTCCAGTGTCCTTCTCCAGCTCGGAGGAGGCTGCTCTTGTCTGCCCGCGTTTGTATGTGTGACACTTTGACAAACTAAACTGAAACGTGTTCACCTTGTGAAACCAAACTGAGCTCAACCTGAAATATAGCACAGAGTTGTCAGTCACTGAGTGTGTGGGTGACTTATTTAGCCACAGCTGAAACATCTCAGAAATGCTCACTTATACTTTTGTATAATCAAGTTAAACTGATATAGACCCTTAAAAACAGAGATCCCTGTGCACAGCTGCTTGTTTTGATCTAGGCCTACTTGTTGCTGCTGCGTTGCAGGAACCTTGTGTCAAAAAGTACAGGCAGCCACCACATGCTGGAATAATTTTACTGATTTTCTTAAAAGCTCTGGAGAAAAATCATTAAAATGATTTCAGTGAACTCTGGTTATCTTTATTTTTGAAACTGATAAAAAACGAAAAAAAAAAAAAAAAAACGAAAGAGGAGGAGGAATATTTAGCTCTGACTCAGAAGTTTTCTGCCTGGGTGTCTGGTGCAGTGGCGATCAATCAAGTTCCAGTCAGCCGTAGTCCTGCCATCCCTTGCCCATTTGGAACCGCGGGCATCCCATTAACATCAGGCTTGGCAAGGCACGCCACTCCGGTTTGGTCTGGCGGTCTGGTCTTGGTGGAAGCGGGCACATAAATGCACTCCCTGAAAGCTTGGCCCTAATGCCAATTGTTGATAACGCAGCCTGCGCCTCTGTGTTTCTGCTTGATGATGGCTTCATCCATGGCTTCATTCAAGGCTGCTGATGTGCGGCTGATGAGACAAGGTTTCACTGTGAGAGAAGTTAATTTTTTACACCCAGGAAATGGTGGGTGTGTGAGTGGCCTGTTTGAGTGGGCCCGTGAGGGGGTGGGTTTGCGGGGCGTGGGAAGCTCTGGGAGTTTGCCAGGAGATCGTAAGTGGAACAGTGCGACAGAAGCGGCTGCTCCCCATGCCTCACGGGCAGAGCAGGGCTAAATATAGTGTGCAGTGTTTCGGCATAAAATACCAACTCCATTTTACAGAGATTCTGTGCTTCAAATATCATCCCCATGGTCCAGCCAGCACCTTGACACCTTGACATGGGAGGGGGTGGAGGGGTGGGGGGGTGGAGCCTCCATCAAGACAGCATTATGCAAATATCATTATCAGTTTGCTCAAGTGGGTCATTCTGTGACAATTGAGGCAACCAATTTCTCCCACTTGACTTTCTCGGGATTCCCAATTTTGTGTCAAAACTCTCAAAGGAAGGAAAAAAATCAAATATATGAATGACAGTAGACTTCTATTTCAGGAGAGTGGCATGGGCCAGTTTGACAACTTCAGACTATATCATTAAAAATTATTTCAAGGTTGAGTTTGAAGTCTCCCTTTTTACAACTTTATGACAACATTAAGTCGTCAGCATTCTCTCTCCTGTCATATGTCTCTCTCTGTGTTATATTCGCATTTCTCTCATTTCTTTTCTCTGTGTACCTGCCTCGTCTCTCTGCAGATAATAAAGGCATTGCAAAAATGTCATTTCTGTCTGTCCTCATGAGTGGCCTGTGTGCCCTGGAGATTCAGTACACTGCCTTATCATCAGCAGCCTCTTGAGTCCTGCATTGGCTGAGTGGGACTGCGCTCTCAAGCGCTGACTTTGATGCTCTGCAGCCCACCACTCCACAATGTATTGCAGTGGGTCAGGACCACTTCCATGAACCTCTGTTCTCACGAACCTGCCTTGACACAAAGTCCATAGACTTCAATTATCTCGGGAGAGATGCTGCTCTTTTGCTGCTGTCGTTGTTGTTTGGATAGAGTGTTGCCTGGAGAAACATTCCCAGGCTCATTCTTTCTGTGGGCTCTTAACTCTGGTCTGTGGGGCATGTTTGCTCCTAATAAGCATCAGACAGAGGATTGGAATCACCTGCCGTTTGGTCTGAATGCTGTCATTCAGAATTGAACCCTTATATGATTTCACTGGTCTGTGCTGCTACTGTGGATGTGTAGAAGCACTCACAACCCAATGTTAAAGTTTCTGAAGTTTAGAGGCTGTGAGTTCGCTTTTGTTGACTTGTTTAGTAGGGGGTCATTGGTAGGTTTGTCTGTATGTCTGTTTCCTATTAGGAATTCAGTCCCAATCGTGTGCGTGTGTGTGTGTGTGTGTGTTGCACATGTGAGGCCCACAGTTTCTTGACACAGACTCAAAACGCCACCGTGACCTTCTTGGGGATTAGTGTAATTGAATTTTCCTATGGCTGAAGGCGTGTCTGCCTCCTACTGCATTAGCTTGGCTGGCTGGAGCGCTCCGTGCTTCGAGAACTCCAATTGTTTGACTTGGGCCGAGGAGGTGGAGGTGGAGGTGGTGAGTGGCTCAGACAAAATAAAAGTCTGCAAATGTGTCAGAGCGGGGGGGGG
>JASCQY010000031.1:2292086-2307288 GCA_030264315.1 Sardinella tawilis
ATGGAGGAAACCAAACCCTGCTTGTTGTGTCTAGGCTGGGCTGTCTCGAGGCTTGCACCATGTGGAGGTTCAAAGCGAGGCCTCCGATTCTCAACCGCGGCACCTGTGTGTGTGTGTGTGTGTGTGTGTGTGTGTGTGTGTGTGTGTTTAAACTGTATGTCTCTTTGGCAGATATCAGCGTAGATCACCCAGACGAGAAATCCATCATCACCTACGTGGTCACGTACTACCATTACTTCTCCAAGATGAAGGCCCTGAAGGTGGAAGGCAAGCGCATTGGAAAGGTGAGGAAGCTGGTTGGCATTCCGCTAGGTACTAGTCTGGAAAAGAGATTTGGCTCTTGCCGTTTCCCTGACGATTTCACCCAAACTTGTCCCAAGTCATCTCCCATATCCCTGATTCAGGCCATTTCGGCCTGCAGTTTGAATCATGTTTGATAGTGATCATGACTGATGAATTGCTGCAGTCTAAACTCAGTGCATTCGTCCTCAGTCATTCTCCCTCTCTCTCTCTCCTCCTCTCTTTCTCTCTCTTTCTCTTATTCCTTTTTCATTGAGTTTACTCTGAAGTTTAGCTGGCAAGAAATGTCATTACTGATGCTTATTTATGAGTAAATGACAATAAAGTTGAATCTTTGGCTAGGTGCTGGACAACGCCATCGAGACGGAGAAGATGATCGAGAAGTACGAGTCTCTGGCCTCAGACCTGCTGGAGTGGATCGAGCAGACAATCATTATCCTCAACAATCGCAAGTTTGCCAACTCTCTGGTGGGTGTCCAGCAGCAGCTGCAGGCCTTCAACACCTACCGCACCGTGGAGAAGCCCCCCAAGTGAGCACACACACACACACACACACACACAAACAAATACATCCATGTCATAAAAACCTTGAACTGCACCGTTGAGAAGCCTCCCAAGTGAGCTCCGCTCCTCCCCAATACACACACACACGCACATGCACATACACACACACACACACACTCATGTCATGGAGGCCTTCAGCACCTACCACACCTTGGAAAAACCTCACAACAAACACACACACACACACACACTCTCTGATCCATCATCACTCACTCAAAACAAAGGAAGAAAATTATGCTGTGCAACCTTACAGTTTTTGGAAGGAGATCACATGAGTTTCCATGCAGCCCAACAAGAAATGGGCCAGTTGTGCTGATTCATTACATGCAGATCTGGCTATACACAGTACTCACACAAACGCTACATATCAGAAAACATTCTATCAACGCGTCTCACTAGCATACGGTGGTTGAGAGAGGCTCCTTCCACATGTGCAGCAGTCTCAGTGTATTTGCCCTGATGAGATCTCCCCTCCTTCCTCTCCAGGTTTACAGAGAAAGGCAACCTTGAAGTCCTTCTGTTCACAATCCAGAGCAAGATGCGAGCCAACAATCAGAAAGTCTACATGCCGCGCGAGGGCAAACTCATATCAGACATCAACAAGGTGGGAAGGACTAGGACACCAGAAAAAGACTTACAGTAAACCCAGGAATGTCTCTGAGATGGTGCACACTGCCGGAACATTCTGTTTTGTTCCCATACTGCCTCCACTGCATTTAGACCCCTTCAAAGAGCCACGTGCCACAATGCTAACAGAAACCCTGTGGGAAGAGCTATGATGCTAATACCGTATACCTAAACCTTCTTGAAACTGTGTACCTTTAAAAGAGTTTGTAAGCACTAAGCAGACACCAGAGTGGACTTCAGCTGTCCACAAAGAAAGCTAGACTGATTTAGTAGGCAGGGCCATATGTTGGAGTTGTTGGATTGTTGTTAGTTGGTAGAAGTTCAATAGAAAAGGAATGGCCGGGGTGGGTGGGATTGTATTTTTGAGTGACAGCTGTGTGGTTGGACCTCAGGCCTGGGAGCGTCTGGAGAAGGCGGAGCATGAGCGGGAGCTGGCCCTGAGGACGGAGCTGATTCGCCAGGAGAAGCTGGAGCAGCTTGCCCGCCGCTTCGACCGCAAGGCCGCCATGAGAGAGACCTGGCTGAGCGAGAACCAGCGCCTGGTCTCACAGGTAACACACACACACACACACACACACACACACACACACACACACACACTTACACCACAATCACCTGTCAAGCAGCTCACTTGGGGTCCTTGGGGTCAGAGTCCCCCCCCCACACACACACATAATTATTTCATATGTGCAGTGAATTCACCTACATACACAAAAGCAAAGACTTGATGATGTATTCATGTGAAAATTCATTCATTATGTTGGGCATGTTTGTTCATTCATTCATTCATTCACTGTCACACACACAGCCACACCCTCCCACATACACACTCACACACACACACTCTCACACACTCACACTTAATTCCACAAAAGTACATATCAAAGGCTTTAAGAAGCCTTTCATTTTCCTGCTGGCAATTCCACTTTATTAGCCCTTAGCACACCCTTGTGGTCACGCCAAGTAATGAAACCCTTCAATTACTCTGAGCTGATTTTTTTATGACTTCCCCATGGAAATTGAAAATAGAACTTAAATATTCTCATTGTCCAGGAATGCTTCATTTTGCAGCTCCAGAAATAACCCGAGGTCATGATGTACCATTAGCAAACGTCGGCACTTAGCGGCCTTGGCCAAGACGTACACATCAGCCCTTCCAAGACTGTAGGCATGTACTGTAGACCTCATCACTAAGAGTTGATGGTGGAAATTACCCAAAAATAACTTGGAGACCCCAATGATGATGACGTGGTGTTGGGGGGCGGGGGGTGGGGTGGCTGATCTTTACCTAATCCTTGACCTCAATATACAAGCGTCTAGTGAGGCCTCTGCGCTGACATCATGTTTTCAATTTCCTTGGACTGAGGGAGGAGAGAGGAGATTTTGCTATAAATGGCTATGGGCAGATGCTTATTCCAGCTACAATTACTATACAGTAAAAGTAGAGTAGGTTTCCCGTATAGACAAATGAGAAGCAGATGTCCAGCATGCATAAATGCTAATTGTAAACAGGTGCACAGGTACTACTGTATATAAGAGGACTTTTTCAGACGTGTGCACAATAACCAATGCTTTTCCTTTGTTTTCAATTTAATTTAACACCTTTCAGTCACACCTCTGTCTGTATGTTATTGAAATCGAGATAAATAGAGATACAGTATATTGAGATATATAGAGATATATTGAGATATCTAGAGATATGGATATATCCATCTCTGGAACCTTATCTGATCGGATTCACCCTCACAAACCCCCTTGTGTTATTTCTCCTGTCCAGGACAACTTCGGCTTTGACCTGCAGGCTGTGGAGGCGGCCACCAAGAAGCACGAGGCCATCGAGACGGACATCTCGGCGTACGAGGAGCGCGTGCAGGCGGTGGTGTCGGTGGCGCGAGAGCTGGAGACGGAGAGCTACCACGACATCAAGCGCATCACGGCGCGCAAGGACAACGTGCTGCGCCTGTGGGAGTACCTGCTGGAGCTGCTCCGCGCCCGACGCCTCCGCCTGGAGCAGAACCTGGGCCTGCAGAAGGTCTTCCAGGAGATGCTCTACATCATGGACTGGATGGACGAGATGAAGGTGAGGAAGAGACCTGGAGAGAGGGATGTATGGAGGGGTGGGTAAGAGAGAGAGAGAAGGTGATGGAGAGACCTGGATAGAGGGATTGATAGATGGATTGGTAAGAGGGAGAGAGGGAGAGAAGGTGATGGAGAGAGGCATTGATGGATGGATAGAAGAGAGAAAGAGAGAGTGAAAGAGAAAGAAGGTGAGAAAGAGACTTGGGAAAGAGGCATTGATAGATGAGGGAGAGAGGGAGATGTGATGAAGAGGTGAGAGAGAGGAGACGAAGGGAGTCGATATAAAGACTCACCGGGTTGAGCAAGATAAGGGAGGGGGGGGGGCACTTCATGAACTACTGTAGATGCACAAGACGACTGCAGACTGAAGGAAATAGCTGAAGATGTGCAGAGGTAGACAGAGAAGAGGGAAGCCAGGCAGGACTGAGCAGCCTTGGCCTGCTGTGGAGTCTCTAATCCAGGAGACGCTAGTCAGTTACCTGGGAGCTGGCTAGGGCCTGTGACTCCCTATCCAAGGTTGTTGTGAGGTGGTGTGTTTGAGCTCCAGGCTGGCCTGTGCGGGATCACCCTTGATTAGACTGGCCTGATGTGCTGCGGTTCCCCCTACAGATGCTGCTGCTGTCTCAGGACTACGGCAAACACCTGCTGGGCGTGGAGGACCTGATGCAGAAGCACGCCCTGGTGGAGGCGGACATCGGCATCCAGGCCGACCGAGTCAAGTCTGTCAACAAAAACGCACAGAAATTCATCACTGACTCAGAAGGTGAGCGAGGCCGACATCTTTAGCCCACTTCAGTCTGACTCATTTTACAAACATAGAACTGTTCTATATAAAAGTACAACAAAATGAAAATCTCATTTGTGAATCCCATTCAACTTGGAATGTGGTGATATTGATCCCCAACTTAATCCCTGGATCTCCTCTCTTCCCTGCAGGCTATAAGCCGTGTGACCCGCAGGTGATCCGCGACCGCGTGGCCCACATGGAGTTCTGCTACCAGGAGCTGAACCAGCTGGCGGCCGAGCGGCGTGCCCGTCTGGAGGAGTCGCGGCGGCTGTGGAAGTTCTTCTGGGAGATGGCCGAGGAGGAGGGCTGGATCCGGGAGAAGGAGCAGATCCTGTCGTCGGACGACTGCGGCAAGGACCTGACGGCCGTGGTGCGGCTGCTGAGCAAGCACAAGGCCCTGGAGGACGAGATGAGCGGGCGGGCCGGACGCCTGCAGCAGACGGTCAAGCAGGGCCAGGAGTTGATCGCCGCCGCTCACTTCGGCTCGGACAAGATCCGCGACCGCATCGCCGACGTCCAGGAGCAGTGGGCGGCGCTGGAGCGCCTAGCCGCTGCGCGCAAGAATTCCCTGCAGGAGGCCTACGGCATGCACCAGTTCCAGGCGGACGCCGACGACATGGACGCCTGGATGCTGGACGTGCTGCGTATCGTCTCCAGCGCCGACGTCGGCCACGACGAGTTCTCCACGCAGGCGCTCGTCAAGAAGCACAAGGACGTGGCCGAGGAGATCGCCAGCTACCGGCCCGTGCTGGACGCGCTGCACGAGCAGGCCAAGGCCCTGCCGCCGACGCACGCCGAGTCCGACGAGGTCAAGGGTCGCCTGGCGGGCATCGAGGAGCGCTACGGCGAAGTAGCGGAGCTGACGAGGCTGCGGAAGCAGGCCCTGCAGGACGCGCTGGCCCTCTACAAGATGTTCAGCGAGGTGGACGCGTGCGAGCTGTGGATCGTGGAGAAGGAGCAGTGGCTCAACGGCATGGTGATCCCTGAGAAGCTGGAGGACCTGGAGGTGATCCAGCACAGGTGAGAAGGCAGATAAGAGCAGACGGCCCGCACCCCACACCTGCCGCTGCAGCTCGGGTTACGAGACAGACAGGAGTATTACCCTAGAGCCCTGTGTAATATAGACGAGAAACAGCAGTGTCATCTCAGAGTTAACTTAACCAAGTCTTATCTCTCTGCAGTGGCCAGTGTTGTAGTCGTCTATTTTCTAACTTTGTTACATGACCCTTTTAGCACTGCGCTTGGTTAGTGTTGTGTACAGTATGTCTTGGGATTAAACTGGACCTTAAAATGAGACGAGGGCAGAGAGATCATGCGTAACGTAACGCATTGTCCTGTTGCGTTACTTCACTCCATCAATAACATTGAGCTACAGTACAGTATAGTGCCACCGCTGGACGGGATGTGCATTGCACTATGCCGCAGTTAGCAGGCTAGTCTCACTGTATGGTGTCTACTTTGCTGGACTTGTGTAGCAAAGGCAGTTGTATTAATTGCTGCAGCTTTTCTCCCACAATGCCATGCCTGTGGGTGATGAGAAATGGGGCCGGGCTGAAGGCCAGTTGTAATGTGTGGGACATGACAGGCCAGAAAGTTTATCAGAAACAATGGCTGGGGTGATACCAGTGGGCAAACTGTCTCCTTTAAATGGACTTTCACACACAAGACAAGAACACAACCCATTATAACATTTTTACAACCAATAAATTTCAAGTATTTGTTCTGTAAAAAGCACCCCCCCCCCCATCCAAAAGAAAGTGCTTTGCTCAGCAGCATGGTAGCCTGTTTACTGTTGCCGCGGAGCTGGGAGTTGTTCTCTCGGGAGAATGCTTCATTCCCACAGTGTTTACATGCAGTGCAGCACATGGACTCCTGCCCAGCCCTTCCATCTGCCCTTGTTAAATACACTTTTCCCAGCTCGGCTCTGTGGAAAACCGAGCATTCCATGTTGCTACTGACCTCATATACTGTACCACCGCTGCATGGCCCTGGGTTGCTCTGCTATGGCTGTTTAACCCTTGCCTGACTGCTGTGTGTGTGTGTGTGTGTGTGTGTGTGTGTGTGTGTAACCCTAGGTTTGAAAGTCTGGAGCCAGAGATGAACAACCAGGCCTCTCGTGTGGCAGTGGTTAACCAGATCGCCAGACAGCTCATCCACAGTGGTCACCCGAGTGAGAAGGAGATCAAGGCCCAGCAGGACAAACTCAACACCAGGTAAAAGCCCATATTAATATTTAATGGGTTATCGTAGATGCACTTGTACGACAAGTTCTTCTCCATGTGCATGTCTGGACGTGGTCTCACTGCAGACCAGATTTTCCACTGGCTATTATACATGGAATGTCCAGAATCGGACACCTCCCCAAGACCCGTCCATCATAGATATGATATGACTGGTGGATTAGCATCCACAACTGGCTATCGGTCAATCCAGCTTCAGTCCCTCAGCTCACCTTTGAAAGTCTGTATCACAATGGATAAAGAAGTTCCCTAAATATCATTCAACTCAAACTTAAATATAGAATTCTGATGAACAATTTTACCCTGAATGATATATAATTGGAATTCTCTCTATATTTTTGCTGTGTGTGTGTGTGTCTTGTTATAGATGATACAGGATGCCTGAATGTCGTATAAGATAAAAAAAAGCTATCCATCTGTCTAATAGTGTCACTGTCAGTGAGTTGGCCATGCAAATGAATGTTTTTTCCCTCTCATCAGGTGGAGCCAGTTCCGAGACCTGGTGGACCAGAAGAAGGACTCGCTCAACTCGGCTCTGGGCGTGCAGAACTACCACCTGGAGTGCAACGAGACCAAGTCGTGGATCCGCGAGAAGACCAAGGTGATCGAGTCGACGCAGGACCTGGGCAACGACCTGGCGGGCGTAATGGCACTGCAGCGCAAGCTAACGGGCATGGAGCGCGACTTGGCCGCCATCGAGGACAAGCTGGGCGACCTGGGCAAGGAGGCCGAGCGCCTGGCGGCCGAGCACCCTGAGCAGGCGCCGGGCATCAAGGGCCGCCTGGGCGAGATCAACGAGGTGTGGGACGAGATGAAGGGAACGCTGCGGGCCCGCGAGGAGTCGCTGGGCGAGGCGTCCAAACTGCAGGGCTTCCTCCGTGACCTGGACGACTTCCAGGCGTGGCTGTCGCGCACGCAGACGGCGATCGCGTCCGAGGACATGCCCAACACCCTGGCCGAGGCCGAGAAGCTACTGGCGCAGCACGAGAACATCAAGAACGAGATCCGCAACTACGAGGAGGACTACCAGAAGATGCGCGACATGGGCGAGATGGTGACGCAGGGCCAGACGGACGCCCAGTACATGTTCCTGCGCCAGAGGCTGCAGGCGCTCGACACCGGCTGGAACGAGCTGCACAAGATGTGGGAGAACCGGCAGAAGCTCCTGTCCCAGTCGCACGCCTACCAGCTCTTCCTCAGGGACACCAAGCAGGCCGAGGCCTTCCTCAACAACCAGGTACGACAGACAGGCAGACAGGCAGGCAGTCAGATGGATACTGAGTTAAATGGCCGTAGTGGAGCAGTAGTTGCTTTGCTCGACTGACAATCGGACAATCTGGGTCTGATGCCCGAAACCCATTTTGCAAGGCTGTGTCGCTTTGAATGAACAGGGGTTACTGAGCGAAATGTTTGGATCTATAAATAAATAAATCAATCTGTTTCTTCATATCTAGCAAATTCTCAACCATCATCTACAGTAGTCTTGTGTTGTAGAATGTGTAAGTACTGTAGGTCTCTGGGTTCTGTAGGTGCAGCTCTGGAGCCTGAGGGGGAAATTTTTCTTGTGAGTTACTGTAATAGACGGCACTTTATTTTGAAGTATAATGATGCACTGTAGCTGGCTAGCTGGTAACCTTCATGAACACCTCAAAAAGGGAAATATGTGTTGCAGTCAAAGCTCTTAAAGCAGTCTTTTGCGATCAATAAGTTTCAACTCTCCAGCCAGCCCAGAGTTCCTTGCAGTAGAGTGAAAGTTTGCATCGGAATATTGATTGAATGGAACTGTGGGCATTGTTTGCACTTCTTAACACTTCACCTCAAGATGCAAACGAATTAAGAACAGAATCCCATTTAAATTCATCAGGAGAGAGTATGGATCTTTTTCATTTTAGGTTTGGGGACCCTGGGGTTAGCGTTAGCAGTTTGATGCTAACAACAACAGACAAGCCTTTATAGATCTCTGTGTGGAGGTGAGAGAAGCCGGATGATGCAGCCTTTTCCAGCACCACCACCTCTGAATCTCATTTCAAGCCAGCCAGTGCAGCGGTGGCAGATGCTGTCTATGCGGTGCCCACCACTGACAGGGGGAGGAGATGAAGGTTTATTTTAGCCAAGGGAACAATCTCTCATCTCTCCTCCAGCCGGCCAGCATACAGAGCCTGTCAGCAGCCGAATTTTTGTGTGACTTCATGGTTCGGTGCTCTCTTGACAGACTCTCCCTCTCTTTCCCCCTCTCCTCCTCCTCATCTACCTCTCTCCTTCGTTCCTCTCTCTCTCCTCATGTTTCTTTTCTCATCTCTCTCTCAACTCATCTTTCCCCCTTTCCTGCTTCTGCATCTCTCTTTGCTCCTCTTCCTCTCTCTCTTCTCACACTCTCTCCTCATTTCTCCTCTCATCTCTGCTCTGCCCGTCTCTCTCCTGCCTCCTTCCCCTCTCCCTTCCTCCCTCTCTCCCTCTCTCTCTCCCTCTCCCTCTCTCTCTGTCTGTCCATCAGGAGTACGTGTTGGCCCACACGGAGATGCCGACCACTCTGGAGGCTGCCGAGGGGGCCATCAAGAAGCAGGAGGACTTCATGACCACCATGGACGCCAACGAGGAGAAGATCAACGCCGTGGTGGAGACGGGCCGGCGCCTGGTGAGCGACGGAAACACCAGCGCCGACCGCATCCAGGAGAAGGTGGACTCCATCGACCAGAGGTGTGTGACCCCGCCGCAGACATCTACTACCTGCATCATAGCTGCATGACGGACACATCATGGTCACATGACTCTGAATTGTATTGAGTGGAACGTATATTCGTGTGTGTGTGTGTGTGTGTGTGTGTGTGTGTGTGTGTGTGTGTAGACATAAGAAGAACCGTGAGGCAGCCAGTGGTCTCCTGGCCAAGCTGAAGGACAACAGAGACCTCCAGAGGTTCCTGCAGGACTGCCAGGAGGTAAACAGCCTCTCTCTCTGCTAGCTCTCCTCACCCCCCCTCTTCTCCTACCTCCTAACTACTTCTCGTGCCACCTTATATATTCAGTACAGCACCCCCCCCCCCTTCCTCTTACCTCCCTCACCACAAAGTACTGTATCTATTGAGTCCTGTAGTTGTTGTATGTTTGGGTGAATGAGTTAATATGTCAAGGCAGTGAGAGGTGAAGAGAAACGGGCCGTGAGCAACAGAGCTGAGTGTCCGGAGGGATTGTTGTGGAGATGTTGGAGTTTTAATTATGGTGCTGATGTAGTACTGCGGCAGTGTAATTAAATAGGCTGTTGATGGAGCCATTGCTGCTTTTAAACAACATTCTCACCACTCGCTTGTTTCTGTAGAGGGCACAGATCTGTTGAAAGACTAATGCTGCTACAACAACACTCAAGATGTCTCTGAGGACTTTGACACACACACACACACACACACACACACACACACGCACACAATCTGGCCCCAGTGGACAGTGATATGGTGCACCAGCAATTACTGTTAGACCACAGTTGTCTGAGTATGAATAATGGGTGGGATATATGGTGTGTATATATATATATGTGTGTGTGTGTGTGTGTGTGTGTGTCTTGCCTGTGTTAAATGCACTAATTGCTCCTCTGGTGTGTGCATGCCTCCTTGCGTGCGTGTGTGTGTGTGTGTGTGTGTGTGTGTGTGTGTGGGCGTGTGCAGCTGTCCCTGTGGATCAGCGAGAAGATGCTCACGGCGCAGGACATGTCGTATGACGAGGCGCGTAACCTGCACAGCAAGTGGCTCAAGCACCAGGCCTTCATGGCTGAGCTGCAGTCCAACAAGGAGTGGCTGGACAAGATCGAGAAGGTCAGCACACATGCGGCATTCAATTCAGTTTCTGCTGTATTACAAGTATCAGAGCGACCTTGTGCTAGAAAGTCATTGATGAAACTACAGTAAAATAGATCACTGGTATTGATAACAATTAGACGTGCTTGCCTGGTTCCTGTCTTTGGTAACACCTGCAATCGTATGCATTTCAGCTGGGGGAGTTCTGATCCAGAGAGAGTGTTTAGCTCACAGATAGCGCTAAGATAAAATACTGGCCATGCTGTAATCCATTGACTGATATCGGCTAGAATTTCTAGAAAGTCTTTCATGATGAGGCAGGTTTTCATGTAGCTGTTTGATGTGCTCATGGTGCTGCAGTATCTACAGTGTATTTGGTCCATTCAGCACCAAGTGTCCGGTGCACAGAGCATTAAGCTAAAGGCTCTTTGGACCATGTGCTGTACTGTACTGTAGGATACTTGCCTGGTTCACACGACTATTCCAATGCTAGGCAGCATTGGGTCTGGCCAGGCATAATACATTTCCTGGTTCTCAAATATAAAAAAATACGGGTTTCAAATTTGAAGCACCTGCCCCCTTCAAATGTCTCAGTCTGCTGGTGGAGTTCCCGAATCTGCGGGAAACCAAAACCTGTGAATAGCATGCTTGGCCATACCGTGGCGAGGCCGCGCGCGTGGCCGATAACGTCACGGAATGGGCGAGCCCAGACTAGTAGGATACAGGAGTCTGAACAGCACCTCTACTGGACGTGGTGCAATACTGTAGCAAGCATTCTGCAGATTGATCATGTCTGATACACAATTCTGCACAATTGTAAGTCAGTGAATAGTCAAAATAAGTATGTAGCCGCTATTTTAAAATAGCACAGCTATGTGGTGTTGCTTTAAGCCCTGCAGTCTGTGCTGACCTTGTGTCTGCGCGTGTGTGTGTGTGTGTGTGTGTGTGTGTGTGTGTGTGTTGTTATTATCGCGGTGCAGGACGGCACGGCCCTGGTGGCGGAGAAGCCGGAGACGGAGACGGTGGTGAGGGACAAGCTGGGCACGCTGAAGCGGCAGTGGGACGAGCTGGAGTCCACCACGCAGACCAAGGCCCAGTGCCTGTTTGACGCCAACAAGGCCGAGCTCTTCACCCAGAGCTGCGCCGACCTGGACAAGTGGCTGGTGGGCCTGGAGGGCCAGATCCAGTCGGACGACTACGGCAAGGACCTGACCAGCGTCAACATCCTGCTCAAGAAGCAACAGGTGCGCTCACCTGCCCTAGTCTCTCTCGCCATCTTCCCACATCTCCCCCTGTCCCTCTCTTTCTCTCTTTCTCCGTGTCTCCATATCTTTCTCTCTCTCTCTCTCTCTCTCTCTGTCCCTGTTTTTTTCCTCGCATTTCGTCTTTCCGTCTCTCCCCCCCTTTTTTAAATGTTCTCTCTGTTTTCTCCTGCCTTTTTCTTCTCCTTCTGCGCATCACTAAGCTTCTTTGTCTTGTTCTTCCTCAGTTCTTGTCTTTCATTTCATTCTTTTCCCTTCTTCTCTTCCCATCTTCCCCTCCCCTCCCCTCTCTAATCTCTCACTCTGGCCTCCCCAAGTGGCCTGTGGAATGAAGCTCATTCGTCACACTCAGCCATGTGTAATGCACTGTAGGGCCAGTGAAGATGGCTCAAGTGGTCAGCAGAAGGGCTGTGATTGGTCACTTTAGGCTGACCTCCGTTTAGGGGAGCACTTGCAGTGTCACTATGGGAACAGATCTTGACTTTCTGTGCAGCCAGATTTTCCTCAGTATTCTATTCTCTAGACTTGCAG
The DNA here is from genome assembly GCA_030264315.1 of Sardinella tawilis. Classification (NCBI taxonomy): domain Eukaryota; kingdom Metazoa; phylum Chordata; class Actinopteri; order Clupeiformes; family Clupeidae; genus Sardinella; species Sardinella tawilis. The sequence goes on from JASCQY010000031.1 coordinate 2,304,262, forward strand.
AATGTTTATGTTTCTGCCATATGTTGCATGTAGTGTTAAGCATCAATCGTGACTCTTGTAAAAAATACACAGCATGGAGGTCTTGTAGTGTAATAAAAAGGCATCATTCACCTCAGCCAGCCGCTGGTCTTCCTGAAAAGCGCTACGCTCTGAATGATTAATAAGGCGTAGTAGAGTCTGGTCTCGTGCCTGTGTTAGCTTTGGCCCAGAGCAGCAGCAGAGCTCCATCCCCACTGCAATCATCTCACCTGCCGGCTCCTTGGAGCACAGCTCCATCCACTGCTAGCACAGAAGCAGTGCACAGAGAGAAAGAGAGAGAGAGAGTGTGTGATGGAGAGAGAGAGAAAGAGAGAGAGAGGGAGAGGGAAAGAGAGGGAGAGAGAGATTGAGGGTGGAAGGGAGAGATGGAGAGGGAGAGAGTGAGAGCGAGAAACAGAGGGGGTTAGGGAATAGACAGAGAGAGGGAGAGGGGGAGAATAGAAGAGAGAGAGAGAGAGAGAGAGAGAGAAAGAGAGGTAAAGAGTATCTGGGCTTGTTACATAACTACCGGCACACCCCCTCTGCCCGTTATGCAACGTCTCTCTCTCCTCTGATGTAGAAGCCGGCACCATGCCTTCACACTCTGTGTGTGTGTGTGTGCGCATACCACATGTGCGCATGTGCAGATATACATTTGTGTGAGTGAGGGAGAGGGAGGCAGAGCCAGAAAAGGGAGGATGTGTGTGTGCGTGTGTGTGTGTGTGTGTGTGTGTGTGTGTGTGTGTGTGTGTATTCCAGAGAGAGTGTAAGGGAGAACATGCCTGCAGTGTGTGAGAGAGCCAGTGAGAAGGAGGGAGTGGGGGAGAGCAGAGGAGCTGGCTGCAGTCTGCTGCTTTCATTGCAAATCCACCCATTTTCACTTACTCTGTGTGTGTGTGTAGGTGTGTGTGTGTGTGTAGGCTTGGATGTGTATGTTCTGTAGGCATCTGTGGGAGAGGGACTAGCCTATGGGCTCAAGTGTCCATGACTTACTATAGTATTTGTGGCTGTGCTCATGTCAGTTTGAGAGAGATGTAGCCTATGGGCTAAAGACAGATGGATGGACGTGTGTGTGTGTGTGTATGTGGATGGATGTGTGTGTGAGAGAGACAAGCACAGAGTTGGGAGGACAGGAGGCTCGTTGTCACACGAGCGATGCAGCAAGTCCTCGAGCACCAGAGATTATTTGGGGCGTCTGCTAGCCTGTACTGGAACTAGCCAGTAACTAGCGAGTAGCGAGTAGCGACTAACTACATCCTTCTCTAACCGCATCTCGCCTCTCGTCCCCCACCCAACCCCCACCCCACCACACCCCCTCCCCACCCGTGTGGTGGCGTGTGGTGGCCCAGATGCTGGAGAGCCAGGTGGAGGTGCGTCAGAAGGAGGTGGAGGAGCTGCGCTCGCAGGCCCAGGCTCTGCGGCAGGAGGGCAAGGACTCGGACGAGGTGGACGGGCGGCGGCGCGGCGTGGAGCACAAGTTCCAGGGCCTGCTGGAGCCCCTGCGCCAGCGTAAGAGCAACCTGATGGCATCGCGCGAGATCCACCAGTTCAACCGCGATGTGGAGGACGAGATTGTGAGTACTATACTCTTTGTGTTTGCGTGTGTGTGTGTGTGTGTGTTTTTGTGTCTGTGTGGGTGGGTGTATCTGGAGATTTCACTGAGAGAGGAAGAGAGAAAAGGAGTGAGCAGGTGTGTGAGTGGGTGGGTGTGTGTGTGTGTGTGGGTGTGTGTGTGTGAAAGTGAGAACCCTTCTCTCTTCCGCTGGCTCCTGCTGTGGGGTGGAGCAGTTTCTGAATGAAACTGCAGGTGCTCTCACACCACACACACACACACACACACGCGCGCACACACACACGCTCCATCAGTCCTCTCAGATCTCATTGATGAGTCCATCTGCTCAGTGTGCTGCTTCAATCAAAGAGAAAAGCTTTAATACATACAGTAGAGTATGCAGCACTATCTGGGTCAGACTGTCTCTCAATCCCAAATTAGCCTCACACACTTACACCAGTGGAATACTAAAGCATGCCTGGAGGCAAGGAATGCAGTTTGTATTACACAGAGATAATCCCTTCAGATGGGAGTTAGTTACGTTAATTACGTTAATTACGTTAATTACGTTAATTACGTTAATTACGTTAATTACGTTAATTACGTTAATTACGTTAGTTATGTTAGTTATGTTAGTTATGTTAGTTACGTTAGTTACGTTACAGTAGTTAGTTAGTTAGTCTCTGCAGTGTGTGTAAACTAAGCTGTCTCTGTGTGGGGGGTCTCTCCAGCTCTGGGTGGAGGAGAGGATGCCCTTAGCCACATCCACAGACCACGGCCACAACCTACAAACCGTCCAGCTTCTCATCAAGAAGAACCAGGTAAGGATAAACAAGGCTTTAACACAGCCATTAAGCCACACTAATTACATTTTCATTAATGTAATTATTCACAGCAAACTCTTGATACATGTATTGATACAGCAACTTGAGATACATGTATTGTCATTTTTTTTACAAAATTGATACAAATTAAATTTTCAATATACTGTACAGTATGTTATTTCACTTGTAACACACTACTGAGATGAGTTTAGAGAAGGTATAGTTAGGCCTGTAACAATAATCAATAAATCAATTAATCGTACTATAACTTTTAACAAGTTCAATAACTTTTCCGGCCGCAATAATTTTAGAATTAAATTATAATTTGATTTTTATTTATTTCCTCGTCTGTCTTTCTCTTGATACCTCTCTCTCTACTAAAGAGACCGAATGTCAAAATACTTCTGTCGCTCTCTACTAACTCCTCGTTTCCTTAGCGTAATGCCGCTTGAACAAAGGTGTGCTACTGCTGGATATCGGAATCAGAAGTTCCTGTGTTAAATGTTCTTCAGGAAGTAAAGTTTATTGATCTTTGAAAGGGTATATTTGCATTTTGATTCCATTGTCATTATATTAGTTGTAAAATGTCAATATTATTGTTTATCGCAATAATTTCTTGGTCAATTAATCGTC
>JASCQY010000031.1:2315139-2332284 GCA_030264315.1 Sardinella tawilis
TGTGTTTCTGATTGTGTGAGGGCTTGTGTGTGTGTGTGTGTGTGTGTGTGTGTGTGTGTGTGTACAGTATCTGTGTGTGTGTGTGAATATGTACAGTAAGCTCATCGTAGGAAGGATGAATATTTTGTGAGTTCAGACTACAGTAATTTCCTGTCAAGACAAATCCAAATACTGTACACACTTTTTGAGTTATAAAGTAGATGTCAGGACGTGGTTCAGTTATCTGACCAGTTCTAGGTAAAAGCTCCCGGGATTGGTCCAGCTTCTTACAGCCTCTCAATAAGAGCGTCCAGGATTGGTCGAGTCCAGAAGACCTCAGTAATGGGGTAATAAACTGACAGACTGCAGTGGGTGTGTGCAGTGTTGACCTTTAACAGGCAAATCGAGTCCTCACAATGACCTCAAGCAATTTCAGAAATTGTTTGCTGATTTGTTTTTTTTTAGTATCTGTTATTTGTTTTGTTTTGTGTGTGCGGTTTTGCTCTCCTCTTGTCCTCAAGCTTTTCTGTTTTTGCTGTGCTAATGGACTTGTGTGCGATCTAATGATGACCTAATCTAACCCTCTGATTCTGCATGTCTGGTGTGTGTGTGTGTGTGTGTGTGTGTGTGTGTGTGTCTCCCTCTGCTTTGCTGTGCTCTTTGGTGCTGGGCGTCTAATCAGCCTCCGTCTAATTCAAAGCAGGATCGCCTCTGTAATCTGTCTTAATGTTAATGGGTCTGGAGCCTGTCTCCTGTCGCCCGTCTCCGCTCCCCCTGCCTGCCTGCTTGGCCCGACTTGACCTGAGCAGGCAGGGGGCAGCAGGGGGATTTAGATTTGAGTCTCCCGTGACTCAGGTTGTCTGCTGCACTGACCAGGGTGCTGCTGGACAGATCAGTAACCATGAGTCTGAGGTAGAGACAGGGGGTCTCTCTCTATATATACAGTATCTCTCTCTCTCTCTCTCTCTCTCTCTCCCTCCCTCTCTTTCTCTCTCTCTCTCTCTCTCTCTCTCTGCTTAAGACAGGAAGAGCCTCAGACAGCAGGGTAGCCTGAGTCATCAGCTTTGATGCCCCACAGTCAGTGAGATGGCTCAGAGGGAAGACAGAGAAAGTGTGTGGGTGTGTGTGTGTGTGTGTGTGCGTGTGTTTCCAGTGACGTCAGTGAGTCAAATGAGAAAACAGGACCTCACAGGAGAGTGAGGTGCCTTTCCACACGTGAGAGAACACATCTCCTTATTGGTTGAACTGGTTCAGTTGACACGAATTTCAACAGTTGGAGGCTTGTGTACCAGCATCATGTTTTTCTGTCATTGTAGTGGACCCTTGCCTTCAAAAGTGCTGGTAGCAAGGAACCCCAAAGAGGCGCACAATGCCCCTCATCTTCAGCAAATGAACGTAGAGAGCAGGCATCCCCATATACAGTCAGTCCTCTTCCAGACGTTTCTACACAGCCTCCGATCCTCTTGTGCATGAAACCAGCTTTCTCTGCTTTGCTTGCGTGCTGCTTGTGATCTTTTTTTCCGCTAAGATGTTCTGCGCCCTGAAGTCACCTCTGGTTCTCCCGCAGGAGGCCGCAGGAGGAAGTGATGCTGTTAACGGAGTGGTGGAGCCCAGCCCGGGCCCGTCGCCTACGGCAAGCCGGAAGGCCAAACCCAGTCAGGCGGCCACTCTGCCGGCCAAACCCCAAGAGTCAGCCACCCAGATGGAGGGCTTCCTACACCGCAAACACGAGTGGGAGGGACACAACAAGAAAGCCTCAAACAGGTAGGATGCCAGCATTCACGCACACACACCACACACACACACACACACACACACACACACTCAAACACATGGACACGCACACATGAATGTTTGCATGGATGTGGACGTGCAAATACAAATCGTATCATCAATAGTATCATGCTTACATGTATGTGTTGATGTGTGTATCCTGTAGGTCTTGGCATAATGTGTACTGTGTGATCAACCACCAAGAGATGGGCTTCTATAAAGACAGCAAGAGCGCCAGCCAGGGCATCCCCTACCACAGCGAGCTCCCCATCAGTCTGAGGGACGCTGTGTGTGAGGTGGCTGTGGACTACAAGAAGAAGAAGCACGTGTTTAAACTCAGGTAGGATACACTTGTGTTTAAGAGCGCATTTGCACAAGAACCTTTGGTCTGGACATTTGGTTGTTTGGACTGTTGGTTCAGTTTGTTTTGATAATGTGAATATCAGTCTCGCATTGATCTTGAGTAAGAACCTGTGATTGGACATGATTTTGGCAGAGAGAGGTTTAAAAGAACATTGGAGAGGACCCTCTCTGACCCACAATAATGATGCTAAGGAGACCATCAAAGTCTCGCATGGAGTCCTTCCTTATTGTAATTCACTGATCCTCGCGTTGTTCTCCTGTTGTTTATAGAATTTGTGATGGGAACGAGTATCTCTTCCAAGCCAAAGATGACGTAAGTCACAGTTTCATGGAAAGTCTTTCTGACATTGCAAGCTTTCATTTCTTTTCTTTGCTTTTGCTCTGTAGTTTCTATGTTTCTGTAAGTGCCATTTGAATGCCTTGGAGATGTGGAGTCAATGGCTTTGTCTAACTTGCGTGTTTGACCCTTTCCTTCCCCCAAGGAGGAGATGAATTCCTGGATCCAGGCGATCTCTAGTGCTACGCCCTCGGAGCGCTCCGAGGTGGCTCCCAGCAGCCACAGCACCCCCGCCTCTAGCCGCGCGCACACGCTGCCCGCCAACCCCCTCGCAGAGTCCAGCCCCGGCAAGCGGGAGAAGGACAAGGAGAAGCGCTTCAGCCTCTTCAGCAAAAAGAAGTAGTCGCTCGAGAAGCTTCCAATGACGACAACGTCGGCAGCCATTTTGTGCTCCTCTTCCTCCTCCTCCTCATCCTTGTTTTCCTAAATGAGAGAAGAAATAAACAAACAAACAAAAACAAAAAATGATATTGCGAGACTCCAGCATGCAAGCTCAGAGCCAAAACTCCACACGTGGTGCCTAATGACCCTCGGGTGGGGTCGGAGGTCAATTTTGGCTTTTTTTTTGTAATAAGGAAAAAAAAGAGAGAAATGGGGGAAATGTTACACTAGGGTGTGTGATGCTTTGGGCAGCTTCCATCGCGAGTCATTCCGAAAAGTCCCACGAGAGACATATTCTGTTGTTAGGGTTTCTTCGGTCCTTGTTTGTTATTTTTTCCTACTTTTGATCATGTCTTGCTTTTGACGTCATTGTTTTTGGTCTTACCCTTTTTCTTGCGCTCTCTCTCTCTCTCTCTCTCTCTTTTGTAATTGTATGCAATTTATAGGCTTTACCCTCAGTTTTGTGAGGCTTCCGTTTTTTTCTGCTGGCGAGAAGCAAGGCATTGGTGCTTTGGAATCAAGCCACATGGTGTTGAATTGCTAACTTTCAGTTGAATTTAATTAACTAATCAATTCGCCAGCCATAAGCTTCAGGAATCTATGTCTACAGAACATAATAAACTTAGTATAAAACGCATACATTTGAATGCAAAGCCACAATAATACCTAATATTAATAACATGCTGGGAATCTTAAAAGTGAAAAGATTACCAGCCAGGTTGGATATTAATGAAGGACTAGTAATACAAAACAAATTGTTTTCAGCTCCATTGTTTTTGTTTTCATTTTGTTCTTGAGTTGCATTATAATGTATGGTTAAAATTAAAACTTTATTTAGAAAAGAAGTATAAATATAGATGTATGACAAACACATTAAAGCATTGTTGTTCAGTGGATACATTTGAAGGTCCAGCCTTTACCTGACAAGTAAACGTGACTGAAACATGGCTGCTTGCTTGTTGGCTATAGCACTGCGTGTTTTCATTTTGCTCTTTCTGGCTATTTGATAACTAGTGTGCATTTCTGTCACTGGAACTATTGTACTGAAACATGTCCATCATCTTGCACAACAATCCAGAATGCCATGAAGCCAGGTGCCCTCTCTGGGGGTGTCCTTAAAACAAACAGTACCACACCTGGCCCCTAAAATGGATGGGTCTGCACTTGTAGCCTCTTACCCTCTGTTAAATATGTGCAAAGTCATTAAAATGCTTTTAAAATGACTGACTGTTGTGTCCAACTGTGTCTCATAACAAGGACTTTTCTCCTTGAAGTTTCGCTGTTTTTTCCCACGAGCGCGTGAGGTAATCTGTGAGAGTTAGGACATGCCTAACAAGCCAACCTACAATGACTTAGTCAAGTTCTGATAATATGATGACAGTAGTTAGAAGTTTGTTTCCATGGTATACACCTTTTCAGATTTCGATTGTTGATGAAAACAGACCTTGTAGCAAATCCATCACAACACTTTTCCCCTTTGGCACTTGAAAAAGCAGACCAGTACTCTGAGCTGTATTGATATGAAAGAGCTAGTAGTGCCAGCTTCCATTTCAGCCAAGTAGAATAGCTGCATGGCTTCCGGTAGTACCAGTCATAAATATCTGTGACTGCACTACATCTGACTTCATATCCCATTGATCGCCCTGCATAAAGGCCAATATAGTCATTATCCAGACCATGTCATCTGGAGAAGGGATTGGCTTGACTGGAGGGTCTGGAAACTCCTGTCAGAAAAACAGAAAACTAAATTATACGACACCACTGTCAATAAAAATATACACAGACATGCATTATACACCCTTAGATCACGGCTCAGCTTTTAGCTTCAAATACAGATTGGAATATTCTGAGCTAGAATGTCATGAGGAGAACTTTTTCTATCACACCAAACTCAAGCCAGGCATTTACCTCAAATCTCTACAGATTTAATTAGCCATAAGCATTGTGTTTTTGTTATGTTAGAAGTTATACTTTCTGTTTAACTTGACTATTCTGTTCTGAATAGATGTGTAGGCTACAATATAATGGCATTAAGCTAAACCACAAACACTATTACCTGCCTCAGCAGAGTGCATAGTGCTGATTCATTGTCTGTTCATTTAAATAATGAATAGCCCTTAAGAAGGCTTGTGTAGCATGCATAATTTCATACACACGTTGCATGTCATGCAGTACAATTATGTAAGAAACATAATTACTGAACACTTATATAATACTAGTGCACATTAACTTCAGTGATTTTGAGTCACTTGAGTAGTCATTAGACCAGATGAATGTTTTTTTCACATCTGTTGATTTTCCCCTCTGATAAATGGGCAGGTGCACATGCTCTACAGACCTGGCTCCATGGAGACCATGTTTTTTATTCAGTGTTCTCTGCTAATAATCTATTATACTTGATTTTCACTAGATACAAGATCCAAATCTTTGACATGTTGCTATAATTTAATTGTTGTGTAATGCAAACAACAACAACAACAACAATATACAGTACATAGGCTATCTACAATGAAAGAGGACATTCAAGATATTTGATGAAAAACTGTGAGGTAATAAAAGCAGGCTAAAAGATAGATAAGAGCCACTGTATTTATAATCAATAAATAAAAAAAATAAAAAAAATAAAAAAAATATTTTTACTACCTGTACTACCTTTTTCAATAATAATATGCATACTGTATACTGTATATTTCTAGATTTGATATTATACGTAAGATTCTGATCATGGAGATGAGTGGACAGTGTTCTCTGCCACACTCTTTTCAATCATTTGCAATCATTAGCCTACAGCACATTCTGTAAAGCATTCTTGACCATGTTAATCCTTGAATTGACAATGGTGACTTGTAATAAAGACAGTATATTCATCAAAATCCTCTTTAGAAGACAGGCTTCATTCTCCAAGCTGAGACATTCTTTTCTAAATGTTTCAAAGCCAAATCATCTTTAAGCCCCCCTCATCAAGCCATCTTCATTAGTGATTCCACCTGAGCAGGAATATTTGGTCAGATAGGCCAGATATAGACCATTTTGACCCCCTGTTGTTGAAAAACAACAATGTTGAAAAACAACATTGTCCAAGACACTGGATATCCTGTTCAGAATAATTTGGTTCAAAAATATGCCTGTTTAATAGGATGCTTCAAGAATCGCACAGTTAGTACAGTGAAAACTGTATGATATGAATATGTTTTAAGATTTTATATTTTATAATGTATTTTTTAATAATCTGAGATTGTGGTAGGCCTAAATCGATTTCATAATAGTTGTCCACCTTTACCACGCAGCTGTTTCAGTACTCGCCACACGGCTGTCTCGTTTCTCAATTTCAGCACCATGGACAGCGACAGAGCATTGCCCACTGGTTATTGTAGTTTTCAAATAGACGATTTCACCATTGCGGGATCAAACTGATGCGAAATCCTCAGTTGCCCATGAATCTTTGCAGCAGGCCGATTTCTATCGCAGTCAGAGGCGGCGCTCACAGCGTCGTGGTAACAAGTATCACCTAAGAACCAAGGAGGTAATTCTTGAAAAAATATGAGAAACGCATAGATTTTTTCTTCAGTAGACTAACAGGAGCCATGTCCGAGTCAACCAAATCTAAACCAGGTGCCGTGTTTCGGTAAATGTATTTCGTTACTGTTGTCACTGGCAGTTTAAACATGCTGCATTCTACGATAACTCCGTATCCTGGAATCTGTTTTTCATCCGTTTGAGATGCGGACTAAGAAACACAGATACGCTGACAGCAGCTACATCTGGAAGCTTTTCAAATGTTTGCATCTTGACGGAAGTTAACAAGAAGAAGACTTATATTTGGGGCGGTGTCGTAGCAGGGACCGCGACTAACAACAAGAGCGAGGTGGTCCTACAACCGACAGAGTGCACTTTGCGGGATTGATTGAACGCGCAAAATCTCAATTCATCGCAACCTCAAGACTATGGGATTTCCCAAAATTAGATTTGTGAATGGTTGTCGTGCGGGCTGACATTTTTCGAGCGTGTAACATTATTTATATTTTGTCAAATGATGTGTAGTTTTTTTCTGTAAAAACTGCAAAAACTATGGCTGATGGTACGATCGCGGATTAGTGTGGGGATTATATTTAGCAGTGGTGGAATCCTCTCCGACTAGTGTTCATTTGTCATTTGTTTATTCAGTAGCACCATGCTACATGCTTCTCCGGTGGGAGACAATTCTTGTAAGATTTCAAACGTATATAGGCCCGTGTTTTGACGCCTGTTAGATGTTGTCATGTGGATGCTTGTAAATGGCTAGTCTTTGTTTATCGTATGAAAAGTTACTCAGTATGAAATATTTTGGTGTTAGGCTACGACAGAATGTATTTTATAGTATAAAGGATGTTAAAACATTCATGAGTTTCAAAATGTTCAGACACAGTCTAGCAAATCCTGATGTGCACATCAGCTGGATGCGCGACTAACCCCGTGGCAACACAACTAACACAGAGAGAACCGTCTGTGTCTCGGAAGTATTTGTGTGAGCAAATCACGGGCAGCGTTGATGTTTTTTAAAACAGTGACAGCTACGAACTTCTAAGAAACATCAACCAAGAAGTTGTGACATATCATGGCCGATCGGACTGCACCCCGTTGCCAACTAAGACTAGAATGGATTTACGGGTACAGAGGGCACCAATGCCGCAACAACCTGTACTACACCGTAGGCAAAGAAGTGGTGTACTTTGTGGCTGGAGTCGGCGTCGTGTACAACACCCGAGAACATACTCAGAAGTTCTTTCTTGGGCACAGTGATGATATTATCAGGTAAGTGTATTGTTAACCGTAGATATGTATCTATCCGCAAAATAATATAAAAACATTCAAATATTAAATGCACGCAGTCTTTAGAGGCAGACTCTTGGCAGTGAATTTTCTGTAGTCTATTTGAGAAAACTGATATTTAGCCTACTTCCACCGGTTAGATCACCATCGGCCCAAGCAAATGCTTTCATAAACTGCTTTAATCAGATATTACTTAATCTAAGATAATCTAAATTAATCTCATTAACAGCAATTTGACGTTTGGATTTGCTTGGCTGTCACGCCCTTTCCCTTCTCCTGCTGTTAGGATATACACGGTAGTCTAGCCTTCATCCACACCTCTGCCCGTGCTCAGTTTAAATGCGTAGAACTATACCAACACACTGAGTGGCAGATTGCATTTGATTGTATGTGTGATGAAAGCAGGGCTGAATATTGCAGAGAGAAGGATGTTTCTCTTTTGCTCACGATTACTGCAACAGAGGATGATAAATCTCCTTCTAACCCCCACCACCTCTCCACACACTCACTACCTGTGTAAATCGATATTTAATGCACATAATTTTCAGAAAGATCTCATAAATTGTCCAGTATTAGACAAGGTATATGTCACTCAAGACAGAAATGTGTTCCCCCGATATCGACTTGTTGCTTCAGCCACAGTCTGTCTAGAGATTATGTGGCCTATAACTACGCTCAGGGCAATATTTTATACCCTGCCGATCTATGTTGTGACCACTTACTTTAACTCACCATAGCTTGTTGTTAGGTCATGTCTAGCCAAGCGTGTTCAGTCAAACATAGTAACACCTAGACAAACAACTCAGGAGCTGTAAATGCTGTGTACAGTTTGTCAAGTCGACTACGGTTCGTTAGGTTACTATACTATTATGAGGCAGCTGTCAACAGTTGCAACAGCATTAGCATAAACGTGGGCATGTTATCTAATAACCGCTTTTTCTTTCATAGTCTTGTGTTATTTAGGCTAAAATATGTAACCGCAATAACCAAAAGATACACTGTAGTCTATGGCCTAGATGTTCATTTTACCATCGCTACAAATGCAGCTATGTGCCTACATTTGCCTCCTCTGGAGAAAAATGATTCAACTTTTCCAAATCAATATTTAATGCTCCCTAATTTTGATGATTATGCCATTAAACTTCGAATTCCCTATTCAGCAGCAAGCTTAATCATAGGGGAGTGTGAGCTCGGTTCAATAGATAATAGGCCGTTTACTCTGGGCCTATAGTGCTCTATCAGCCACTGGTCTTGGTCTTGGTCTGTCAATGCTTGTCCGTATGTGTAATCGGTGGCCTTCGCCTGTTAGGTTACTGCGGTGTTCTCTTCAAAGTATCGCCCCTCGTCAGCGTTCTCGGAGCTGCCAGACAGGCAGTGTCCCTGATCGGAGAACCTTCGATCTAATCGGACCAGTAAAAAAAAATATGATTAGCCTTTTTAACTGCCTATTGTATTATTAAATCATTGGATCTGATTTTTATTTATTTAGATATTTATTTATTTAGATTTTTTTGTTTATCTAGAAAAAAGTGGCAGGAAGATGTAATCCAACTAATGAATGCTGCTTGTTGATGGTGTTTTGCCTCTGAGCCATGAGCTCTGTGGTTGTGTGTCGTGGGAGGTTGTCAGTGAAAGTGAATGCTTATCCCTCTGCTGAAAGGAAACCTGGCGCACAACAGCTCATGAATTGTAATTACAATTGGGAAAGCCAAGGCGCTCTTCCATTAAGCCTAATACCTTAAAGAAAAGCAGAGGGGGGAAGGAACAGAGATATTTAGAGGTGTAGTGCAGTGGGGCCTTTGGCTTAGGCTACTCAGTGTCGCCAGAGCAGAAGAGTACACAGGTTTGGGTGTATTTCACAGTGCGTGCATTTTGAAAACATCCAGTCTGGCACACTGCATTCTGCATACTAAATCCCCCATGCAGAGTAAGCTGAGAGAGACCACTTGTCAGACCAACTTCACTGTGTGGGATGTGCACAGGTGTCCTTAATTGTTTCGTTTTCATAATGTTTGCGAATACAAGTGGCCTTGTAAACCGGTGTGTGTGTGTGTGTGTGTGTATGTGTGTGTGTGTGTGTGTGTGTGTGTGTGTGTGTCTAGGTAGGTAGGAAGGAATGATGAGAGTGATTGTTCTCAATGGGCCAATCATGTTGCATCTCCAAGGGGCTTGATGTGGTCCAGGTGCACAGTGTGTGTGTGTGTGTGTGTCGTGTGATTGCGTGGTTGTGCGTACAAAGCAGTGTCTCACAAGGTCATGTCCCTTCCAATTTGAGCCCCATTGTAATTACTCCTTGTCATGTATGGGTGCTCACTTGTCTGCTCTGGATAATTGAAGTCTCCTGTCCTATCGCTGTGACTGTCTGAAACAAGGGCTTTTTTTGAAGAACTTATTTTTCCAAACGGCCCACTCCGCTCCTCAGGGCTTGTTCGCAGTCAGCCAGCCATAATTGGCTTGCTGGGGTTTGTGTCTCATGTTACCACCTGCCCTTGCTGTGGAACAATCAGCGGTGATTGGAATTGCAATTGTAGGGCATTAGGAGTGGATCCTTTAGATTGCTGACATTTTGAAAAAAGAATAAATGAAATAAATGAATCAGTGACTTTCTGATGCCCTTAAAATACGTCACGGGCACCCCTCAGATCAGCTCAAAAATATCTGATTATGAAAAAAATGAAGTGTCATTACTATGCAATGTGCAATTAATCAAGAGCTGGTCTGTGACACAGTAGCCCTCTGTCATAGGATAATGTGACACATACCTTTGCCCTTTATAGCATGTGCTTGTAGTTGATTGCAATTGGAGTGTCACAAAATTTCAAAGTGTGTTCACAATCTCAAGGTGCGTTCAAAATCTTGTCAGGCTGCTCACATCTGAAATAATGGATGCACTTCCATTGGCTGCTTGTTTCCATGTTTAATTTTTAAACTGTCAGTCAAGTCGAGACTGCAATTAGATCCAGAACGCCAGCTTAAGTAGGAGTGCAATGTTATGCCACGCATTCAGCCATCTGGCTGGCTGAACAGGAAACAGACACTTTGGATGAAAATGGTGATTTTCACGTTTTGGAAATGTAAGGAACAGAAGCCACAGCATTTACAGGATTTAAACTGTAGACGATTATCTGAGCAAACAGAAACGTAGCATTGAAATGATTATGATATACAATCATGTGTGTTGTATTCGATTGATATTGAGTTTTGAAAGGCTTTTTTGACGCCTTAAAGCTGAATGAATGAATGAATGAATGAATCAGACCACTGTTCCAAACTAACAATGAATACAGTAAGCAACCCTGATCTGATAGAACGGTTTGGATATTGTCACCTTATTTAATAAAGCAGTGCTGTTTAACACAACTCCTGTCAGTCAGTTACCCTACAGGGATATGTAAACAAGGGCGATTTGCACATCAGTGCAACGGAGTGATTTTATGCCAGAGAGTGTAGTACACTAGTCAGTGCGTGGCAGAGCCTGGAGCCTGGAGCTCAGGCTGCCCTGCATAGACTAGCAGCCATGGGAAGGTGTGGGAGTGGGTGCACACAGCCTGGCTGCACCTCCTCCCCAAGCCTCCTTTGTTCCTGGTCTGTCCTTGTGCCGCCATCCCCCAGCATTCGTCCCGCACTGCTTGTCCCACTTCCTGCACGGCTAGAGGGCATATCCTGGTTCCGGATGCATCCGTCAGTGACAGGGATCAGTGCATTTTGGGAAGCTGGAGCTGCTGCTGCTGCTGGTGGTGGTGTTGGTGGTGGGGACCACTTGAAGGACAGTCAAATGTTCTTCATGAAGAAAAAAAAGGACCAAGAATAGCTCCTGTCTGCTGACCTGACTAATCAGTGTACTTTGATTTTCAACTATCTATGTATGAGTATGGTATGTACACTTAGTATTCGATTCTCTTTTGATCCTTCTGAGGAAAACTTGAGCTCTGCATTTATCCTAGTTGTGAATTAGTTATACACACGCAGTGGACACACATTGAGGTGAAGCGCACTAACCCAGAGCAGTGGGCTGCCTGGCCTGCTACAGCAGCGCCTCACTGGGGTGCATTGAGTGGTTGGGTGCCCTGCACAAGGGCACTTCATCCATGGTCTACTGGTCGGGGATGGAGCCAGCAGTTTACACTGATTTGGAACCATCTTTGTTGGGTCGCCCATCTCAAATGTACTGTATGCAAATCACACAGGAGCATTTTTGAAGCTCTGTGCCTCTCTAATGTCTCACGGAGGGGATGCTCTTCTGTTTGTGTTTGCTAATTGGCTTGGCACGTCACATTGAGTTATCTGAGACAGCAGAGTTCTGTCTTTGGGGGATTGAGTTCACAGAAAATTCACAGAAAAAACTTCTGTATGAGGCAAGACTGCCATGCACAAGTGAAAAAAATGCGAGAGAAAGTGTGTATATGTCTGAGAAAGTGCAAGAGAGAGAGACTGTGTGTGTGTGTGTGTGTGTGTTTGTGTGTGTGTGTGTGTGTGTGTGTGTGTGCATTCATGTGGGTGTGGGTCTGGGTGTGGGTGTGTGTGTGCGCGCGAGTGTGTGAGCAGAGGGTGTTTTTTTGCCCATCCATATTAATCAGGGCTAATGACTGAGTCAGTGGTCGGCCTGAGCTGAGCGTCTCTGTGCTGGGGCCATTATCAGCAGGCATGGCACTAAGTGCTCGGCGTCTCAGGGAGGATGAAGCCTTGACCTTTCACAGATACCCTCTCACAGACAAAAAAAAGAATCTCATTACACAGAGTGTGGGTGGGCAGTGAGAGACAGGTCACTAGTGGGCTTTCACTTTTTCTCCCCCAAGTCCAACCTATAGTAGATGTAGCTCCATGCTGTATTAAGCAGAGTTCAAATGGAATATGGCAGCTCTGTTTGTTCAGCAACTTTTGTGAGCAGCCATTTGCTAAATTGTTCCTGTCACATGGCCTCTAACAGCAGATGGGATGACGGAGAAGAAGTCGGTGTTCAGTATGTATTTAAAGTCTATGCACAGTAGCTAGATGCAATGCTGTATAGTCAGAGACAGCCACAATGACTTGCCTTCTTCTCTTCTGTCAGTCATGACACTGGCTAGTCGGTAGCAGTAAGCGGCCACACCATGAATTCTTTGCAGACAGATTAATTTCCGCAGAAAATGGTAGCTGCTGTGTGACACTATTTAATCCGGATGTCAAACTGTTATTGTTAGACAAATTATAGGCTAATGCAGTTACATTTACCTTGGCAACCTTTACCTACAACAAAACATATGCTCAGCTAAATAGTTAAATAGCTACATAGTTGCTAAATAGTAGAAAGTCTACATTCCCGATTTCCAAGTAAGGTTCATTAAATATAGAGTAGGCTTTTCAGAGAGGAAAGAGGAGTTCAAACCTCTCCATTGTGAAATTCATTGTTTACATGCATTTTAAAAAGGTCTGCTCATTCATACTTGTTCTTGTATGTGAAAATATGAGGCAGTAAAATGTAATTGCAGGAAACAGAGTGGAGGAAGAGTTGTGTGTTGGTGTTGTGGGGTGGTGGGGGCAGCTATGATGCTTTCTATGCCAACTGTTTCATTATTATCATGAGTGAAGTCTGCATTTCACGCCCATAGAGGCTTTATAGAGTACAAGACGTTCCGTTTGAAATTTAAGATGACTCCTGACTCTTTTGGTTCTGCACTCTTGAAAGATAACACTGCATTGCTTGTCCTTTTTCATTTGCGTAATCTCCTGCTGGTAAAGCTAGGATTGAGGAGCTCACATAAATAACATTTACATCCTAAAACCCACCTTTAAGTCCATCCATGGATAGATTTGTGTCAGGGGATTAAATGGTCAACAACAGAGAGTGTCTTCTGAATATATCTGACCAAATTTGCACAATCCTCCCTGTTGGGGATGTGGGGGGGGGGGGGGGGTTGTGTGCCAAATGTAGCAGTCCATGATTGTATAGCCCTCCCGTGGTTCACCTGCTTTTGCTCAGGACCAGTGTAACGCTCAGAGGATACTGAGGGGAACGATTAAGCCATAAAGCGCACCTGGATATGAAGTATGTAGCTACGAGTCAGTCAGATTATCATGGCTTGTTACAGTATATCAACACATTCCCCATACAAGTCCTGCTTAGCAGCTTAGCCAGTGGGAGTGTGTGTGTGTGTGTGTGTGTGTGTGTGTGTGTGTGTGTGTATACATGCCTGTGTCAGCTCGCTCTATCTGATGGCATGTGGTGTGTAGCCAGTAGCATGTTTGCTGGCTGGCTGGTGGTAGGGGCATGGAGTTGGTGGCTGGTGGCTAGTGAATGGCTGGTTGTAGGGGCATGGAGTGGGTGGCTGGTGGCTAGTGGATGGCTGGTTGTAGGGGCATGGAGCGGGGGTCTGGTGGCTAGTGAATGGCTGGTGGCTAGGGGCATGGAGCGGGGGGCTGCTGGCTAGTGGATGGCTGGTGGTAGGGGCATGGAGCGGGGGCAGGTGGGGATGCTGTGTCCAGGGAACTAGTGCCCTGTGGGGATGGCAGAGGGCTGGCCATTGGCAGACACAGCTTCATCATCAGCCTCGACTCAGGGGAGATTATCCCTCTCTCTCTCTCTCTCTCTCTCTCTCTCTCTTTTTCTCTCTCTCTCTCTCTCTCTTTCTTTCTTTCTTTCTTTCTTTCTTGGCTCCTTAGTTTCTCACATTCTGTCTCTGTATATGCTTGTCTCTCTCTCTTTCTTCCTCTCTCTCTCTCTCTCTCTCTCTCTCTCTCTCTCTCTCTCTCTCCTGGCTCTCAGAGGGACTGCTGTGATTAGGTGGTGAAGGAGAAGAAACGTTTCTCACTCTTCCTCCTCCTCCACTACTTTCTCAAGACTCTCCCTCTTGAGAAAGGGAAAGAAGGAGAGAGAGGGAGGGGGAGATCAAGGCAGAGAGAGAGAGAGAGAGAGACAGAGAAAAAGACTAGAGAGAGAAAGAGTGAGAGTAAAAAGCTGGAGGATGATGAAATGACTTTTCTGTGAATCGAATAGACTAATACCTGATAGCAGACAAGAATGGCTTGAGTCTGATTTCTTCAATTATAGACACATCTTTGTCATTACATTGCATCAGTCCTATAATTGCAGGGTTTTTTTCCATGGTTCATTTAATTGACGTTTTTCTATTGTATATATACAGTGAGCAGGATTGATTATAGTTTTGGTGGGTAATGGCACGTTGACTGACAGCCTAATAATTACTTAACCAGCATGCATTCATTTCAGCGGCAGCAGCCCCTGCGCCATATTCACTCTCTCTGGGTGTGACATGGACTTGTTGGTTTTAGGGCTCAGAAGATTGGGCATGTGCACCGCCTGTGGCGGTGCCGTTTGCCCTAAAGTAGCGCACGCCCCAACTGCCCTCTTGGAACACTGGCATGCTGCTTCTTCTTCTTTTTTAAAGATAGTTTGGGCTTTTTGTTGCCTTTATTTGGACAGGATCGCTGAGACTGACAGGAAATGAGTGCGAGGATCGGGAAATGACCTTGGGTCAGACTCGAACCCAGGTCCCCCCCCCTGACAGAAAAGGAAAGCATAAATATTTAGATGAGGCCCCGATTTTTTTCCACAATAACAAAGATGCCACTGAATTATACATTCTAATTCACGTGTGCTTTTTTCAAGCATTGAATGCATCACAGGCGCTCAGACTGGCTGTATCGTTCTTGAGTATCGGCTGGTGGGGTAGGAGTCCATATTTACAGTGAAAACTGGCTTACTGCAGCTCCTGTGTGTCTCTGCTTATTCTGACATTCAGACATTGCAAGAACCTCAAAGGATGCAGGCTCTATTTTCATCCTATAGAAAACACACACACACACACATACACACACTCTCACACACAGGCACACACATACACACACTCTCACACACAGACACACACATACACTTTGATGATTTGTCTGTAGGTGAGGATTTAAAATCCTGATCATTTGATGTGTTCTAGGAAAAGCACAGAAGCAACGGTAATTGGCAGATCACAGCTCGACACACCTCCCCAACATAGCACCTTTCATTAGACGGGAGTGAAGGTGCAGGTGAAGCACTGCTGCCTTGTCTTGGGATGTGAAAGTGAAGTCCCCCCCCCCCACCCCTGCTTTGGAAAAGCGGCTTGATGTCATCTGTGACAGCTCAGTTTTGACTCAACTCCCAAACATTTGGCCATGAAAGTGCTGCCCAGTGATTCCCTGTCTGTCTGTATCACATTTGTTCGGGAAAGATGGAAGGTTGTTTGATGTGATTTGGAAAGCCACACAGTTTATGTGACATTCATATCATTTACGTGCTGGATGAGAGCTGCCATAATGTAATGTAAGG
Organism: Sardinella tawilis; assembly: GCA_030264315.1. Lineage (NCBI taxonomy): Eukaryota > Metazoa > Chordata > Actinopteri > Clupeiformes > Clupeidae > Sardinella > Sardinella tawilis. The sequence continues at coordinate 2,331,081 of JASCQY010000031.1, forward strand.
GAGTGTTGCTGTAATGTCATGTGACAAGTTTTTCCACTGGTATCATTTTGGAGCGGCGCTCCCCCTCTGATGTGAACTGGTGAGAAGGCGACAAATTGGCGTGTTCTATTATTCATCAAGCAATTTCAAATGTGCAGAGCAACGGAGCTCATTACAGATGAACAGAAGCTGTTTAAAGTTTAAGGACGTTCAACTGTGGTCAGACGGAGCCGAAATTGATGGCCTTTTGATCCCCCCAATCCTGTTCTAAGATTCCCATCGAAGCCAATTAAAGTGCTAATATCATCACAGGAAAGTGTGGGACGGTGTGTGTGTGTGTGTGTCTGTGTGTGTGTGTGTGTTTGTTGGGGGAACATAAAGCGTGCATACAGTATGTTAATACTGGGACTGTGTTACTGTGTGTATACTGAATGTTTGTGTATGATTGTTTGTGTGAGTGTGTTTTGTGCCAGTTTGGTGTCTGTGTCTGTTTTTTGAGTGTGTTTCTTTGTATTTCTTAGTGTGGGCACATCAGTGTGTGGGGAGGGTGGGTGTTTGTGCTCATCTGTGCATGTGTGTATGTCTGTGTGTTTGTGGGAATATACTGTATACAGACACAGTAGGCATACTGGAACTGGAACTGTGTGTTTGTGTATGTTTGTTTGTGTGAGTTTTGGGGAGGGGGGCATTTTTGTGTCTGTGTGTGTGTCTATGTGGTGGGGGTATTTTCCATTGTATCTCTCAGTGTGGGCACATTTGTGTGTGTGTGTGTGTGTGTGTTTATGAGTGTGTGTTGCTGAGTTTTTGTGCTCATCCATGCATATGTGTGTGTGTGTGTGCTTGTGTGTGTGTTTATTTACAGTCATATTTGTGTCTGCACTGTGCATGCAGAAACCACATCCGCACAGACCTTTAAAACAAACAAGGCACCTTTTCTTTCCGCTCTGCCAGCTCCCCCCCCCCTCCCCCCCCCCCTCCATCCCCAAGCAGCGCGGCTGATTTTATGAATTGGGTTACTGCTCTGCTCCGTGGAAGCTACCTTGCTCCGAGTGGCCTCTCTGTGCTATTTATAGCGGGCCTGGCCTGCGCCGAGTCTGTGTGGACGCTAAGAATAGACGGAGGTTGTATTGCTGCCGTGCTTTAGTAGAGCAGCTGGGGGGGGGGGGGGGGGGGGGGGGGGGGGGGGGGGGGGGGGGGGGGGGGGGGGGGGGGGGGGGGGGGGGGG
>JASCQY010000031.1:2386358-2400080 GCA_030264315.1 Sardinella tawilis
TTTCCGATGCCCGATCCAGGCATTTTGTCCATATCGGAACCGATATCCGATCCAAATATCGGATCGGTGCATCCCTAACAAACAATATATATTTTGTTCTTTATATCTAATATCCACTGAACCACTGAAAAGAACATCCCCCAGAGCATTCCTTCCATGAGCAGCCAATGGCCACACAGCACGCCACTGGAGCCTCTGGCCATTGGCTCTTCTCTTCCTCCCAGAGGGTGTTTTGGCCTGCTGCCAGAGCCTTGCCTAGTGCCTGCTGCAGAGGCCCAATGTGGAGCCAGTGTGTGGCCCCGTGCTGGAGGTGTTGAGAGCTATGGGAGCAGCACACAGACGTGAACAGCTGCACCTTTCTATAAGGCCAGAGCCCTCTTACGTCAGCTCCTCCTTCACTCTGCTTTACATTGCAGGCTAAGGAGGCTCCTTCCAAAAGACATGCTAAGGACACTTCTCACAGGGCTTTAACTTTACACCTTTGAGTAGTGCCCTTGTAGTTTGTCTGTAGTTCAGATAGACACATACAGAACAGTCAGATTAATCCTAAAATGTTCCACTTATGTTCACTTCTTGTAGTCTTGTAGAAAAGTCTTCTAAGCAACTAACCGATGGTGTAATCTACTAGTAGATTACTAGTTTTACTAGGTTTTTGTGAAAAAGATCCCCGTAGATTCAACAGCAAAAAAGAAACACTTTACATATTAGTGTGTAACACTCACCTTCAGGGAATCCACCAGGTCCTCAACCAGGAAGAGTCGTCGCATTTCAATGATGACAGAGTTGATGCGGCCCAAGGCTGCGTCGCTGTACTTGTGAACCGAATCCTCAGACAGTGCCACTTCTTTATCCAGGTACAGTCTGCGCAACCATAACAACAAAAAAGGCTCTCAATGGGAGGATTATGTCTGCAAAGCCTTACAATAGCAACATGCCAGCCTCTGTTTTCATTGGACATACCATTCCTCTGGCCACACAAATCACTATCCTCATGCCAGCAAGGAACAACTCTTATTTGTAGGCCCAGTTGTTTGTGGGTTTTTTTGGACATAAATCCTAGATGTATATTCAAGACATATTCAGTTGGATTCAAAATAATTTACAAGCAAAAGCAGCTTTGAAGGGGATTTGTAGAGATTTTGATGAACCAGACCACACAAGCAGTCTTTAGCGCCTTGGATTACTTACGCAAAATCTTTACGCAAAATATTTACGCAAATCAAGCTGGTTGACCGAGGCTGCCTGTTCACAGGCAGATTTTCTTTTCTTCACTAAATTGATTCCCTGGGCAAACTTCTTTAAGAAGTGCTAAACAGCTTAGTCATGAAGCCTGAGCACCAACCACTTTCCCTGCAGGCTAAACCCAGCTAATTTGATCTTAATGGCTGAACAGGCCAGGCCGGCTCCAAGTCAAAGCGAGGCTCAGCACTATTGCCAGGAAAATGGATAAGCCCCAAGCCAGGCTAGCGTGGTCTTTGTCATGTTTGCTCTATGTAGCCTACTAAACCTGTGTGGCCAGACCAATGGAAACAACCAATTCCTGCCGACTTTTCCTCTGCTCATCTCATCGGAACTACAGCAAATTGTAGCAGCAAAAAATAAATATATATATAAAATAATAATAATAAAAAAGTCAAAGATCAGAGAATTAAGGTCCACATGCTTGTGGTTACCAAGTGGCACTGCAAACTACAGGCAGATTCCAGCAGGAGAGGACTAATAGCTATGTTGTCACAGGAGACCATGGAATGTTAATGAAATTGAGCAACTTGTAGTGACTACAGCTGAAGTAGCCATTAGCGGGATGGTGTGAGGCAGAATTAACCCCATATCAAGTTTGGAAACAACCAGTGCTGGGCGACAGGAATGCGAGTATGGTGGCCGGGCAAACTTACTTGAATGGATGGCCCTCGTCAGACTTCTGGATGGCCTGCAGGATGCCCTTGTATATCCTGAAGGTGATGGTGATGGACAGGAGAGCCAGGGCCACATAGGACAGCACACTGATGATGCTGCACATGGTCAGTGAGAGCAGAAGCAGGAGGTTCGCCCCAAACACCACGCCCGTGGCCTTGACATCGCGCCAGTACAGGAGGTCTACCACTGCAAGTGCCAGGGAAAGGGAAGAGGTCAATTTAGATTGGTTTGACAAGAAGAAACACAGAGTGGATGCTCCTCTCTCTCAAGGAGTCAGGGCACAAGGGCACAGACCATTACTGTATGCCCTTTGGAGAGACAAACACTGGAAAATAATCACAGCTAAACAGCATTAATGCAGGGAATTTACAACAATAGAGCATGAAGACTAAGGTTATGCAGATGGAATGAAAAAATGTGAGAAATAAAAAAAAAAAAGAGAAAGAAAATGGGAAATCTAAAAAATAGCAGCAAAACATGGTTTTCTAAATCAAGTTGCTATAACTTTTCCCCTTTAGCATGTCCAAACATAGGCTGGATGAACACTGACAAATCTGTGAGCTCATCTCAGATCTGTAGAATCACGCCAATTTCTGAATGCAAGAACCAAGCATAACCACTTCATCCGTGAAGGGCAGGCTCTGTACATTGAGACAGAGGAGAATGCTTGGCATTACCAATAGCTGCCCTGATGGTGTCAACAACATGGGAATGTCTACACAACTGCTTGTTAAATCTTCATTTGCAAGAAAGACGTGTGTTACATCAGACATCATTCAGTAACAGTAATGCGACAACTAAAGTTTAATTTCACTGCTGGTAGGAAAACCGAGGTCATCAGAAGATCACGTGGCTAAAACCATACTGATCATATAAATTCAGACAAATACACAGGTCCTGGGAGACAGCAGTTATAGACAACGCCACAGCTATGACTTGAAATGTAAAAATATGCAGTCAGCCTGCATGCAGTAAAACTGTTAGTCTGAATCTTGCCGTCAACTGAAACAGGTTTAACAAATGTACCTCAAGGGCAGCTGATTTAGACAAGTAGTCTAGGCTATACAACAAAACTAGGTTACATCAACATTTGTGTCTACAATGCAAATAAACCCTCTCCCATGAAGTATTAGTCATATATAATTCCACTGGTAGTAAACTACTACCACTACAGCTCAGCACTTGTCACAACAGTCAAAGGTAATCCCTGACGTCCCCGTCAGCTGACACAGCCAAGACACGGTGCCTGAATAGCACGCACTGAAGTGTACACTACCAGAATAGAACACAGTACCCAGAGGGTTAATCCCCACAACATTCGATTTCAGCCTGGGCAGCCATACAAACTCAACTCATACGATGTACACACAGTTCAGCAGCCTTTTTAGATAAAGTTACTGTGAGCAAAGAGACCAGACGTGCTTGGTTTTACAGTTAGGGTCAGGGATCCCCATGTTCGAATTTCAGTAGCAATTCCTCACAGGTCAGTCTAGAATTAGATTTGAGAGATAGTTTCCGACTGCTGAAGCGAGATGTTTAAAAATATGACAAAATTGGTGCGTGCTCAGAATTCTTCACAGACACAATGAAACCTAATCTAAACTTCATCGAAAATAATTAAGGACTTTTTTTAGGGGAAGACAGGTATTCCTCCATCTCACGTTCATCATCCAGCAGAACCGCTCTCTCACCCCCATACAGTAGTTTTTAGGGTTACATCGGCATGCCCTAGACACCCCAAACCGTTTGAGAAATGAATGCAATCGATTCGTCATGCCAATTCTGTTCAAGTGGCTAAAGCTCAACGCCTCCGATGAAGCGTCACACTGAGGCACATTTTCTCCATATATAGATGGCTAACATAAGCGCTAGCTACCACCTCGCAAACATGTCTTTCAATTGTAGTGCCCTGACAGAGACTTTTGTATCTGGTATTCTGAATAATTTGTGCATTGGCGTACAATGTATGCGGCTGCTTGGTCATGCCGAACGTGGCTAGCTACATATGGTAAGCATGAACCATCATCGGGAAGATCTAAAAATAGCACACGCATTGTGAAGGATACTGATCTCATCCTATTACACGACATATTCAAACTAACCATCCTTCAGCGAACATTTACCTTTACAATGACGCACACGACAAGACAGGCAGTAAATATGTAACACGGTGCTATAACAAACTTGACATCCCTTAGCTTGGTGCTCAGTCCGCCCATCATAAAGCTAAACCCAGCGCTACATTGTAGACAGCTAACGGTGCTACATACAGACATGCGTTAATCACGCCACTAAATAAACACTGCGTTAATCGTTACAAGTCACCCAATTCCACATTATTTGAATTAAGCATGTAATGATAATATAGCGCACTTCGAAAGAGAAAGACAAATTCTCTATTCTGCAAAGATAAACCAGGGATAATGACAGGACTAACCCCGTTTGGCATCCATCTTGCGCCTCCGAGCATGCACCAGCTCTATGTGCTACACTGCTAAGCAAGCGGGAGAGGGAGGCACTTCCTGCAGGGTTGCCTGTGGTCTTGCCTGCGAAGCCAACACGCACGTTATGGAGATAACTTTGTAGGCCTGCCGAGCACTCTCTTGTTTGTATGCTTGTCTATGACGCATCTGAATTACATTAATCAGCTAATTATTAATCACGTCATATGGTATGGAGGCATCTGTGACCAAAATCAACCTTTAAAAAGAGAAAATTCGAATTTAAGATTTTAAATGTTATTGGACATCATCAGTTTAAATGACTATTCTTTCCCAACATATAAATGACTATTCAACCGTCTCCTTGCTTTTAACACAGAAGATGGACAAGTTCTCATCAGATTTACTATTACATGGAACACTGCAGTGTAACATCTGAATATGTCTATGGTAACCCAATGCAGGCTTAGTTTAACTGGAGGAAAAAAGTACCCATTTCCAAAGACTGCTTGCTGGATCTGAAAAAATGTAGTCACATAGATAGGTCAGAGGTTTCTTGGACAGAAACTGTAAAAGTTGTGCAGTCGGGTCACGCGTCATCGTGACTGACCGACCGCTGGTCAGTTCCACTTTCACCAGCTGATACTGCTGAGACAGGCTGATGTCACAAGAGTTCTCAAATTTATGAAAAGCAAACATGAAACATATCTTCTATGGACAGTCGTCATTCAGAGTTTGCACACATTCATTCATTTATGACACAGACCCAGGCAGAATAAGTAATGCATATCAGAGTATATCATCCACATTTTACAGTCCAACTTATGAGGCAGCTTTGTCGTTCTCCTAGAGTGCAGTCCTTATCTGCGTTTGATGACTGACCCTTCACACAATGCCCCCTCTGTTTCACTGAGGCAATTGTGACACTAGCGAGTGTTGTAATAGGCGCCAGTGTCACAACTCATGATGACAAAGTAGGATAAACTAGATAGACTATGTGAATCTAAGCAAAGTGGATCATCACCATAATCTAAAATCACACTAATAATCATAAACGGAAAGAACAGCTGTCCTGGTGCAGACTACTTGAACGTTTCAGGCCAACCAGGCTGAACCATCACCAAGAGGAGAGTCATTTTAGAGTGTCATCACAAAGGATGTCACTGTTTCAGCGGCACATACGCTACAAATTCAGTGAAAAGGAAACATCAGTTTCACAAATGACTGCACCAGGGCACCTTTGTACGGACTTCTACGACCAGCAGGCCAAATCAGAATAAGGTCCAAAGGTTCTCTGCCTTGCTGTCCGAGCACTTCACGGTACTGACAGCAGATTTTCTTTCACTGTTCATTTCTGAACGCAAAAATCAAATATGGCCTACAAAATCTACACCTACACTATTACACACACTCCATGATCACTTGTTTGATTAGACCGTCACTGTCAAATACCAACACAATTCCAGGAGCTTCCCTCACACACACACAAAACACAGCCTCTCTATTAAAAACAAGTAGCCAGGCTTTTCAGAATTGTCAATTAGTGCTACAAAGACAAAGGCTAATATGACTATACCCTTCTCTTTCCAGCAAGATCCAGGCTTGCAGTCCGTATTCTCCATGTTTTCCATCTGGAAAGAAGACCCGCAGGGATCAGTTGGGCATTCCAAGCAGCGTGTGGAGCACTTGGCTGCAGCAACAGCGGGTGGGGCACAGGGAACAAGGTGGCGAAGGAGGAGGAGGAGGAGGGAATGAAGGCTCCCACAAGTGAGTCGATTGCAGCGCTTGTTCCCTCCCTCCCTCCCTCCCTCTCTCTCTCTCTCTCTCTCTCAGGCTGCAGGGCTGAGGTCAGCTGACTGTCTGCTGGCTCAGTGAGCGACTAACGCACTGACGCAGCGACTATAAACTTCCCCACTGCCAACAGCTCCCTCCACCACACGCCCCCTCACAAGCACACACACACTCTCCCATCTCCCTTTCTCTCGCTACCCTATTACAGTCTCACACACACACACACACACACAAACTACAGACCTCCTTCATTGTCAATCCCTCCTTCAACCTCATGATCCCCTAAAAGAAATGAATGTAATCTTTCTATCTGAAATTCTCTGAACTGATCTATTAAGATCAGAACAAGCAAATGCTCCAGCTCTATTCTCTGATAACATACTATGGTATAGAACAAACCTTTTAGTGGGGTTTCTGTGATAGCCTGCTTAATTGGTTTCTCATAAAGGATTACGCCACCCTCTCCTTGTTATTACAGTTCCTGCAGTTTGCCTTTAAAGTTCAACAAGTCCAAACATTCTCCCAAGCTACAAATCAGCAGTGGTTTCCTCAATGCATCAGCAAAGGGCCACTAGGGGGCATTTCCAGTAAAACGGCTTAGTCAGCATCCGTCCTTAAATAAATAAATAAGTAAATAAATAAATAAAATAGGGGAAAGAGAGAATAGAATCTGTTTCATTGTAACCGAATCTCTGCACGTACACAGAACAGAGTCATAGTCTTACAACAGCATATCAGGTTTGGGGCCATTTGAAATAAATTACAGGACAAGGTCCACGTTTTGGGGATGGGCTCCGATGAGATAGCTCCAACTCTGGTTGAAAGGACTAGTACTACCAAACATGACTCAACTACAAACAATACAACGGACTAATCATCTACAGTCAAACAGACGCTGGTTTTGCTAAGTTTTCAGTCAATGTCGCAATGCAGGACAGAAAATTCTGGGTGCCGTTTACAGTTGAGCCATTTTCACATTTCAAAATTATATAAATAAATAACTATAGATTACTAATACCCATAGATTACTAATGATAATGAATACAATAACTGCACAAATACACAATGCGCAAGACAATAAAACTCTCAGAGAAATGCATGGAAATTCCTGCACAACTGGCAGTTTTTCATAGAATGAGCAAACACTGTCTCCATTTAAAAAAAACCCTGCCCCTCAGATATAATCACAACACTCATCTGCATGACTATTGATGCTAAATCCCTGATAAACAAAAATCTGGAAGGCTTTCTCTGAAAACACTAGCATTGTATAAATATAAAAATGTGATAAGCGCTAAATGTACAATTCTTGTCATAGATTTCCAGGGTATAAATGCGAAGTAAAGAACATGAAGTTAAGTCAAAAATCTACTTAAATAGTAATTTAAATATAAAAGTAATTTCTATTAACTTTCTGTGACTTCATGGCCACCAAGTTCCAATTCTTTCATATGTTTAAACAAAAACTTTTAACTAAAACACTTAAATTAGTAAGTAATATGAAACAATAGCTACTAAAAAAAAACTGCTGATGATGGAGAAAAAGATATTATTAAAAGTTAGTGTCATGCATTATGCATACACGCACAAACACACACACACAAAAATTAATCACAGGCTCAAACCCATGTGCATGAGTTAATGACTGCATAGCGGTGACGCTTGCATGCATAAACACAAAGGCGAAAATGTGAAAAATAGAATAGAGAAAAACTTAAGATGAATGGAGTTGGCAGGAGGGGAATGAACTGAAGCTTTCTGTGGGAGGGGGTGGGTATGGAATGCTTTACAAAGGCCCATGGAGTTACCTGCTCCAACACTCATGTTTGGCATCTTCACACTGGTCCTCTCAGCAGTCTTCTTTGCAGGGCCTGTGTGAGTCTGAGAGACTGGGGCCTGGAAGAGGGACTCCTGGACATCTGATAGTTCAAGGCCAGCCTTGCTCCTCTGAGGCGAGGACTTTCCGGATGGTTCCGTGAGAAGAAGGTAAGAGCTCTGATTGGCTGCCATTTCCTGAGATGCCGAGGATACTGCAGGCATATGCTCTTCTTGCTTGAAATGTGAGGAGGGTTCTTCATCAACAGGAAGCTCTGATGTCTTGGAGAACTTTGTGGAGTCCAAAGTTTCCAAAAACTCGTCAATGGCCCCTCGGGGCGGTCTCTCCACAAACTCAAACTCTTCAGAGGAGACTTCCTGCTCAGACGCTTCTTCCGCTGCTTCAACAACCTCCTTATCCTTGGGAATGACTTTGTCACTCTCCACCTGGAAGCTTGAAGGATTTTTAGCCATCGCCTCCAGAACTGGGGACAAAGAATCTGGAGAGGGACTTTCGGAGTCTGAATCTTCCTGTGCTTTTCCGCTGGGAAAGTTCAGACACTCAAACTTATCCACTACCTTAGCAGAGTCCTGGCTGGATGGGTTCCAGTCTTTAAATTCATCCTGAGGGGGCTTGACATCTTGGGTGTCCTTGGCCTCCTTGACAAGGTCAAAGGCCCCAAAGCTCTGCTCAGTGACTTGCTCATCGTCATCCTCCTTGGCTTTTGCAGCTGCTCTGGCCTCTGTTTCTTCAGCCATTTCAGCCAGGAGTGAGATCTTGGTGTCAAAAGCAAAAGGATTGTTGGCAGACAGAGACATAGGAATGTTTGGTGACTCCGTCCCTCGTCTATGAACAGGGCTAAGGTCTGGGCTTCCTTCAGAGGAACCGGAATCCACCTTATCTGGATTGAGAGGTGAGGACTTCAAAATATCTGGCAGAACAGGTGGCATGCCAGGTTCTTCCTCCTCTGCAGGAGCTGTTGAGAACTGTAGCGAGGAACTGAAAGGTTGCATGGGGGGCTCCGGTGGTGCCACTGGAACCGGATCATAGGCCTTTTCTAAATTTTGAAACGGAGAGCTATCTAGCATTTCTCCATCATGAGCGTATTGAACTAAATCAGGTGTTGGGCTCTCCGACATCTGGGCTGTTCTGCCCCCAACCGGCTCATCTTCAAAATGAGAGAACCCAGAGCTCATGCCATCTCCCAGGTTAATGCCTTGGAATGGACTCTTCTGCATCTCATAGGGAAGGTCATCATCTGACCCTCCCAACAGGTCATGGTCGTAACCGGAGCGCCCAGATGTCATGTCCTTGGTGTCTGAATCCATCGAAACCTTGGCACTATCCTGTGAAGCTAGTAATGAAGAACTCCAGTGGTCTGTTGGATCAGAGGTTTTTAAAACATATCAAACGGTTCAATGGGAGGGGGGCAACTGAATCTGATTGGGGGTGTGTAGGGGCAAGTAGTAGGAAGGAATACAGGAGTTCCACAAGGAATACAGCGGTTCCACTGGAGGCACCAAGGCCTGCGTTCATCTTAGGTCTCCTATAAACTGATCAAATTGCTCAAGTATGCTAATGGTTATGACATTTTCAAACTCAGATGCTAAGCCCTAATTGCAAAGCTCTGCCTACACTGACATGGCATTGACATGTCTGATTATGATGGAGATAGGCCTGATTCACTGCTGCTGATATATGGGGTAAATAAGACTTTTCCCTTGAGAGTGGGAGAAGATAGAGAAGGAGAGAGCAGTTCGATTTCGCATTAAAAGTTCCACTTGGTCTGATATGTCTATGCGTGTTTGTGTGTGTGTGTGTGTGTAAAATAATAGACTAGGCCTATATGTCATATTAATATAAGACATACTCCACTCTCAAATGCATTTTGCAACATGTCTCTGTTAAAGAAATAGCCTAGTTCTGGACAGGCCATCCGTTCTTTCACTCTGTATCAAGCTAGATGTTTTTCTGACAAAGTTATGCAAACTGTGCATCATGCTATTACTGTACGATGTAGACCAGACTTGCACTAGACACGTTTCTCATGAAAAAGTTTTTCATCTTTTCGAAATGCAAGACAATCACTTTTCTCATTTCACATTTTTTTTCTGACAAATATTCATGCATAATAGATTTAAATGCAGTAGTTAGATACACAATCAGAGACAATCAGAGGACTGACAGTGCAACATAGAGAAACGTGAAACACAGTGAAACAGATCAGCCAGAAACCAAAGAGGGAACTTGCCTCCAGAGAATTGCATCAGAGATTGAGGTGGAGCTGGGGCAGGAGGAGCAGGTTCATCTGAAGAGAAGAACAAACAAACGTCGACGATGACAGCAGCAAGAGGCAGATTATCAGAAAAAAGAACAGTGCAGAAAGAGGTAGATTAGATTAGATCAGGAATTTCAGAAACACAGAACCTATGTGAGCATTAGGCTCCTACTGTACGCTACTCCCAAAGTGTAGGCCTGAGCAAGTGCAGATGGAATGGGGTGGGAGTCTTTGGTGACATAGCCTAGCCTTGGCATATGCAATTGTGCTTTAAGTGCTCAGTAGCCTGTAAAGTGGATGACTATTCTTACAATAAAGGCTAGTCAAGATGTAGGCTAAAATATGTTTAGTTGAACAGAGATTCAGCATATAGGTAGGCTGAGGCTCATTAGTGTAAAGCGACCCCTAAGGAGTGGTCCTTAATTCCATTTAATCATCATTTCAATTCTTTCACCACTCAACACTATTTTACGTAGCCTACTGTGACTAAGCTATATTCGATATCCCTTCATATCCAATTTACTGCAGCTAAAATAAAATAAAACTAAAAGTAAAAACTAAAGTTGTTCTCTAATGTAGCCGAGCCTAATTGGTAGCCTATTTCTTAGCTATTCTTAGCTAAGAGTGGGTGAATACATGGATCCCAAATAATGGGGAGAAATTTCAAAAATCAAGTTAGAAAACAAAGAATATGTTATCTAAAACATCAAGACAATCTTTCATGGGGTGACAACATATCACAAAAATGCCAAATACAATAGGCCTATTGACAGGCAAACATCACAGAAAAAAAAATTTCCCTATTAGAACCTACAGCATAGTCTAATCTCCTGAATCAGATTTGGTTCGAACTGAAACCAAAGGACTACTTCCTGTTGGGTTGAAAACATATTTTGGTCCCAGTCCAAATTAATTTCCAAGCCTTCAGCCAACATGTGAGCTACTACACCCCCCCTTGGTGAAACAGAGTGTAGACACAGAAGAAAAGCAACATAGAAGGAAGACCATGTGTTTGAGAGCAGAGCAATACTATTGCTCTTGTTGTCAGTCGTTTGCATTTTACATTCTTAAATTCAGTCCATTCTATGGCTGTGTGGACATTACCCAGCCATACTGCTATTGGACACATATAATTCAAAATGTCACTGTTTACTGTTTAGTTCAATGACCACAACTTACAGTTGTAGGCCGCAAACCATTATTTTCCTTTAGGAATGATCTCATCATGGGGCTGACCACACCCTCTCAATCTGTTGCCCCACAGAAATACACCTCAGCCTAGGAGGTTAGCTCCATCTGACACAGCCTTCAGGGGACTTGCTTTGTTAGCCAATGTCCGTCAGATTCACTTGTCATCATCAACCCCGCCCTCAATAAGACATCATGATTTCCCCTCATATAAAGTTATTAATGGAACATGACCTGACATCTCATTGAGTTACACTGTACTAAAAACTGATAAAACAGTTACGGCACAGTGACACACCACATTGACCACAAAAAATTAAACACATTAGTCAAAATCCTCCCTTCCCTTACTAATAATGGAACACAAATTTAGCAGTCTCAACATTAAACGCTAACCAAAGATTTAAGCGCGATTTTATCCGTTAACTATGTGGGGGTTCATGAATAACATTGTGGTATTTGGATAGAATATTACCGTTTATATCTAAAGTTCAAGTAGTCTTTCAGTTTATCACAGGAAAGGTCTTTGTTTCAGCCTCGAATAGCTAACTTGGCTAGCTTACTAGCATCAGACAAAAGACAAACTATAAACATAAGCATTTCACACATTGTATACATATACCGGCACAAAAATCTGAATATGTGTTTTTCGCGAGTTCATAAAAATGTCAGATAAATACTGCAATATTATAACTGCCGGTTAGAAAATGCATTAAGATTTAGCACAGCCAAGCACTATGCTACGCCTTTGCTCATCCGCGCATTGACGCCTCCTGATGTTGGCAAATGAAAACAGGTGGGCCGCATCATCATTTTCAAGCCTCAACGCTTGAAAGTCTATAGCATCATCAATTAAATAACCCCAAGAATGTGAACATTTTCTGTATTAATTCAGTGAGATAAAACGACCTTTATAGTCAGGTTAGACAAAACATTCAACATTAACGCTACACACCCAACACATGTTTGCGGTAGGATAGCGTTATCGGCTTGCCATGACAGATCTATCCAGCCCAGCCGGGCGATGCTATGCTAGCAAGCTAAGTAGAGTTAGCACCAAATACAAAAAAATATTGCTTGCCAATTAAAATTAATTAATATCATCACATAATGTTACCTACAATATGCACAATCCAACAAAATAGCAATAATAGTAATTGTATCGGTCAGCATTTGGCTGTGAAATAAAGAACATAAATTATAATAAGCATACCATACCAACATACTATGTTACCATACTGACACTAATGTTAGCCAACATCTTAACACCCCGTCTTTTTCGGCCATAAAATCAACAAAAATAGTGGAGTACTTACAGGATGGTGCTACAGCGGGTGCAGCCTCTTCGACTGGTGCAGGAATAGGTTCTTCTACTTTAGGAGGCTCAGGCTCTACAACAATGGGTTCTTCGACTGGAGCTGCCACTTTAGGTGGTTCCTCTGCTACAATGACAGGCTCCTCAAACACGACTGGTGCTGGTTCAGGGGGTGCGGATACTACCACTGGCTCTTCAACGACTGGTGCTGCCACCGGCGCAGGCGCTTCTACTTCAGGCTCTGGTTCAATGATAACGTTAGGTTCCGTAACCTCTGGCGTATGATTTTCCTCCACGATAGGAGCTGGTGCCTTTTCCTCTGTAACGGGGACGGGTTCAACAATGTTTTCTGTTGGTTTTTCAGCTGCAATCTCCTCGGTGTGTGTTGGCGCTATTGGGGCTGCTGCTTCAGTCACCGCCTCCTTTGTGAGTTGCTCCGTGGCATCCTCAGTAGTGCTCGTCACTAGCTCTGCCGCCGGCGCCTGCGGCGCTGTTTCTGGAGGTACTTCGGGTACTGAAGGTGGGGGAGAGAGATCCGTGATCTCCATCGGTGGTTCCTGTGGTGTCTCTGAAACTTCTTTCTCGGCAACTTTTGCCTCAGCCTCGTTGCCGGGTTCTGTTAACGCTACATCCCCCATTCCCTGACTCGCCTCAACTTTTGGCTCTTCGTTGGGGGTTGTTGAGGAAACTTCTTCAGTATCTGCCATCTCTAACGTGGTAGTATTTTCCCCACTGCTGAGTAGATGGATGCTGCTCCTAAATCCCACAGAGCAGGACAAAAAACTTCTCTTTTTGTAGGTGTACTCAGCGTTGTAATCCTAACAAAAAGAGAAGTGCGCCACGAGCACCTTCCACCACGGAGCAGCTGGAAGCTAGCCGCTCAGGGATTCAGTTCGGAGCTAATACTGCAGAATATTGAAATACAAGCAAGAATTGAACAACCAATTACTGACCAATAACACTGAGTGATACCGTC
>JASCQY010000031.1:2404090-2424689 GCA_030264315.1 Sardinella tawilis
GGGGGGGGGGACACTTTATGACCCCCCAGCACTGCTGCTTCACTGCCTGTTTCTGGACCTTTCTGGTCCCTCTCGCACTGCTTCAACTGAATCCTCTCAAAGTGCTGCACTGACTGGGCAGCAGGCCAAATGGAGTGTCCGAATGTGAGGTTATAATGTATAAAGATCACAAGCTGTCAGAAAGCTTTAAGATGAACTAAGCATCACTGACAAATCCAATGCAGATCCAAAATGGACATTAAATGGCAATGTTTCATCCTCTGCCCATACTGTAGCCACTGAAATCTAGTCGAGCTGGACTTGCATTTGAACCCATTAACAGACAAAAAGAAAAGCCACCAAGCGTGAAAGCTTGTTTGGGATCCTTCAAATGGCCAAGCAGACTGTTTTCCTACTTTCAAGCTCCACTGCAGAGGGAAGACTTATGTAGGCTAATGCTTCAGAAGGGAACACAGTTGCATATGATTTAGAGAATGTTGGATTTTCCATAGGGGACTTTATTAGCAAATAATTTGTCATTGTCAACATGTTTTACGATGGGTTG
Organism: Sardinella tawilis; assembly: GCA_030264315.1. Classification (NCBI taxonomy): domain Eukaryota; kingdom Metazoa; phylum Chordata; class Actinopteri; order Clupeiformes; family Clupeidae; genus Sardinella; species Sardinella tawilis. The sequence goes on from JASCQY010000031.1 coordinate 2,404,635, forward strand.
AAAAGCCCAGAAAATGTCTGTAAAAACTGATGAATCATCCTGAGTCATTTCAGTGGGAGCCATGCTTGTCTACTGATTGACCACCTCTCTCTTGCCTCATGTTTTCTGGCTGCACAGATAAAGCACACATTGTAAGTGTGTATATATAAACAAGGCCAACAATGTTTTCACAAAAACAGGATCACACCCTTTTCAGTGCAATGACCACATACACTAAGTGGTCGGGAAAAAGGAAACAGTGGGGTACACACCTACAAGAAATATGTCTTCACGCACTAAACGGCCTTTTCCTGTGTATGTCTAGGCTACTTTATAGTGTTTACAGGATGGGTGGCAGGCTCTAAGCTTTCAACCGAGGAAGTTTTCCATTGGCTCACCACTAGTCTATAACAGCATGGAAGAACTCCCAACATCCTGCTGCTGTGAGAAATCAATGAACTTTTTTTTCCATTCACATTTCCCACTTAGAGATCCTTCATGTGGGGACACTGGACTGAACAGAAGCAAGCTAAGTTCATTGTAGTTCCCTATTAGCCTGACAAGCCAGACCATAACATCAAAACATACAGTCTGGGTGGGTATGACCGAGAGACCAGGCTCAATTCCAGGGGCTGAATGAGCACTTTGCCTAGGGTATATGTCTAGGTGACTCTCTACAATGACAAAGCGATGTGACTGGTCCAACCAAACTTGAGGAAACAGCTGCTGAGGCCCTATGGCTCATTTCTAGATGTACCTGTATAGCAAAACCATTTGCTACTGCTAGGCTACATCTAGATTTTTAGGCTAGTTCACTATTGCACCGGGTGGGGGAAAAATCACAAGGATAACACTGCACCTGGTCCCAGAGCTTTGCACTTCAAGGGGCACTTGAGCTGATCTCATTTGGCTCCAAACGTTTCCAAAGCTTTCATCACAAACATGACTCTGTGTAGTGGTGAGTCACTAATGACTGGCCCCCAGCAGCTCCTCATTCCTGCAAGTGTTTGAGCAGCCGAGCAGCACAGCCCAGCCCAGCCCAGCACCAGCCTGGCCTTTTAACAACAGCCCCTGCCCTGACAAACGCCTGTTCAAACAATGGTCTGGAAGCGACTCCAGCAGGGCACTGTGGGCTTGGTTGGTTGGCTGGTCGGTCGGTTGGTGTCTGAGAGCAAACCATGTGTGACACACTGGCCAGCCACTCTGCTGGCTGGCCGGCTGGGCTCTGTCCAGAGGCAGTGTCTGCTAGACGGTCATGTCAGTTCACATCACTGAAGGCCTGGGCAGAGGCCTGGAGCGCATATCAGGGCTTGTGCTACTTTAGGCGAGCCAGAGCCTCACATAGCATAGCATAGCATAGCATAGCTCAGCCCTGTCCAGCCCTGCCTAGCCGAGGGCACCCAGGGAAAAGCCCTGGCACTCTTTAGCGGCTGATGGGGATGGGGAGGGAGCTTGGATTGGGGATGGGGGTTGGGCGGGTGCTGGCCTAATCTTTCAAAATGCTCACTGCTCCACTTGGTGGAAAGCATGTCAGGTCAGCAGGGGGTTTGTTTTGCAGTTAATCACACAAACCAAACTACATCTAAGTCGCCGTTTCCTTCTAGTCTCATTTTATATAGTTATTATTATTATTACTACTAAATCCTTGTTAATGCCTGTGTCCTTCTGAGTTATTGACAAACATGTGATGATAAGGAGGCACCTGTGTAACTGTGATGCAACCTCATCAGTGAGGAAGCAGGAGTGAAGATGTCTGTGAGGAGGAGGAGGAGGAGGAGGAAGAGGACGACAGGCTTATTGAAAGGCGGCTGGCATTTTGAAAATGAGAGTGTGAGGACAGGCAACATGAGACGTAAGGAAATCCTGCAGCCTGGCAAGGGGAAGAGGCCGCGGCTCAGAGAGAAGGCTCTGGCGGAGGGACAGAACGGACGGAAGGAGGGAGGGAGGGAGGGAGGGAGTGCAGAGAGGTGTTCTTCTGCGCTCGGAGGAAAGCTGCGTCACGCTGGCTCATCGGCAAGCCAGCTACCGCTCCCTAGACTGCAGGAGATCAATACCAGCAGGCTGACAGGGGGGTGGGTGTGCCGATGTGTGTGTGTGTGTGTGTGTGTGTGTATGTGCAGGAGCTGAGACAGCAAACTCACACTCTCTGCATTTGTCTTTGCTATCGCACACTGTAAGTGAGTGTGTGTGTTTGTGTGTGTGCGCGTATTTCTGCGTCAGTTGATATACTCTCAGTAGAAATCCCCCCAGTAGAAATAATGGGAGGTATTTACTGCTGATTCACAGTAATATGTTACACTGGCAGGCAGCACCAGTGGTTGCTGCTAGCATGGAATCTGATGTATTCACTCCTGTTGTAAAGCCCAGGTTGGCTGCATGCTGGTTTCATACAGCCTGATGTCCAGCCAAAAGCACTCAGGGATGGAAACCTCACACTGACTTAAGTGTCGAAATGCTCAGGAATCTCACTGCTGACAGAAATGTGGCTATTAGAAAACAGATGCATGCAGTTAGGTTAGTGACAGTGTCGGGAGAGACGGGGGTAGTGTGTGTGTGTGTGTAGGGGGGGGGGACTGCGGTTGGTCTGTTTATCAAAAATGTGGGCGATGTTTGTCCTCCAAGCGGGACTCTATTCACTTTTCATGTGGCCCGCTTCCATTGTGACCCGGACTGGCCAACAAAGAGGGCTCTGTGTGCGCTGGGGGAGGCCACAGAGACGCCCCTCTCCCTGCCACTGTGTCCTCATACTGCCGCCACTGACATAATGGAGCGAGTGGAGAGAGATCCAGCAAGGCCGCTCATCCCTCGCTTTTAATGAGTTGCACCAGAGGGGGGAGGACACATGGAGATGAGATCCTTTTCTTTTTGGGTAGGAAATACACAAGTGTGACATAGAATAGAGACAGTAGGCGCCTCGATGTTGTTGTTGTCGTTGTTGTTGGTGGTGCCTTGATCTTGTTGTTGTACTGCATGGTGACCTGCGATTCATATATTGTGCAGACATTTTGAAAAGACTGAATGTATAAACAGCCCGACAATGCTTGAAAATAAGAATAACAATAACAATGCGGATAAAAACAGTAAAAGCTTGATGCTTTATGATAATTCAAATGGCCAAACTTCTGCAGCATTTGGTGCCTGATTATTAGAGTCTTGACGTCTCAAATGGCTGCATACTGCTGTTCTGCTGTGCATGTAGTGAACTCACTGTTCAGTGTTTGACTCATTTGCGCCATCTAGTGGTTGCACCTTTACATGAAGACATGATCCATGAGCTCGTCATCGTCTCTGGCCGGGGAGAAACATATGGTATGAGCACGAGACTGCAAGATGTTGTTGATCTCTTGTGCCAGATGATCAGAGTTTTTACGCCAACAGCAGTTGGCAATCTCATTCCATTCCTCTGCACCACAACGGTTGTCCTCAGTAACAGCCTTCTCCAGTGAACCTGACACACACACACACACACACACACACACACACACACACACACACACACACACATACAAAAGATATTTTACTCACAGAACCTGTATGTGTATTCTTAATGTCAGTGTGTGTGCTTAAATGGATGTTTTATTGAGTACTGTAAGGAAAAAGAATATAAAAATTTCAAACAGCATAGACGATTTCTGTGCCCTGTTCAGTTATAGCGTTAACTGCTGTTTTGCTTTTCGCCATTTACTCTGCAATTCTGAGAGAGTTTCCTGTGTTGTACTCACCTTGTCCACCTTTCTGGATGTTTTCAAGCAACTCCATGAGCAGGTCCTCTAGATCAGAGTTGAGGAGAGAGTAGCAGGTGTAGCCTACTGACAGCACAGGGGGCCTGCCTTTGTACTCCTGGGTCAAGGCCTGGAGCAGCGTCAGGCTTGGGCAGCTCCTGACCACAAGCATGCAGTCCTCTGCAGGGGAGACACACACTTACTGTATCTGAATGAGTGTGAATGGGTGAATGTGAGGCAAGTTAAAGCGCTTTGAGAGCTCATAGCGGTGGAAAATTGTTGGTCCTAATTGACTTTCACAGTAACTTCATGGGGCATCTGGGGGATGTCTAGACAAGATATTATTAACGCTTTAACCATTAACGCTTCGGCATTTTATTCTTTTTTTTTGACATTTTGTCAATTCATCATTTCCTTCACGTTCTGTTGCTGTTTCTGGGTAATTCTGGGATGTGTAGTTAAAAAAAGGACCACATAACACCTTGAGGCAGTAGTGGTGATACAGAATTCCTCCTCACCATCAGTGAAGTTCTCATTCTGCTGAATGAACTCCAGGGCGCAAAAGGTCAGGCCTCTCTTACACATGGTCAGCGCGGCCTTCCAGGAAATTCCACAGGCCGAATACACCATCTGGGCCAGGGCCAGGCAGGTGTCTGTGATTCGGATTGTTTTGTCACCATGGGCACTGATCACATCAGCAAGAGCTTCACTGTAAGTCAATCTGTGCACAGAATGAATCACCAAAATGTATACTGTTTTCCTATTTATTAATGCTATTTTAATTGGGTTTTTTTTGGTAACACATAACATGATGATAGATTGCTTTCTTAAAGGAGAACGCCAGAGTGTCCCACCCTACATTCCAGTGGAAGCAGTGGTCGAGTACATTGAGCTACCAAAAAATGAGCCAAAACGATGCAACCTTCACAGAATTATAGTGGTTTTAGTGAGGCAGCAAAATAGCATAGCAATGGGGGCAGGAAGTTTACGTAGCTTTTACGTTAGAAGCGTGCCCGCATTGCAAAGCTATTTCGCTGCCTCGCTAAAACTGCCATACATGTAACTCCATTCAAGTAGCATCATTTTGGCTCATTTTTTGTCAGCTTGTACTCGACCACTGCTTCCACTGGAATGTAGGCTGGGACGCGCCGGCATTCCTCTTTAATTCGAGTTACATTTGAGCAGAATGAGTGATCAAGTCAAATTTGTTTGCAATCTGAGCACCTGTGGTTAGTCTATGAGAGAACTACCGGCTAACTATCGTCAAACTCTTGTGTGGTAGTGTTTCCTTCCTTCCCAGCAGCACGGTGAAGCTTCTCCTCTGCCTTACCTGCGCTGTGTGACCCAGTGTGTGACCAGCTCCACAAAGTTGTGCTGCAGGGCACAGCGGACGCTCTCCACTGACAGGTCTTCCCTGGGCAGCTGACGCTCGTCCTGCACGGAGTTCATTATGGCTTGGAAGAACAGCAGCAGGGGGGGAACCTCGCCCTTATACACAGTAATGACTACACAGGACCAGGACGGAGGACGGAATATGAAACTGGTTACAAAGTCATGTTGAGGACTTTGAATATTGAACAGCTTTATCCACATGACCAGCAAACTGTCTATGACAGTATTAAGTATTTCTATAAAAGGCATTCTAAACAATGCAGTATATCCCACAGATTTTTTAAAACTATATGGGATCCCGCTGATTTGATTACAACTTCATGTCTATCGTTTCTACAGCAACATGTAGAAGTATGTATGCACACAGTAGCATTTTTTTGGCCCATATAAGGCTATGGGCAATTGTAGTCACAGCAACTAAACCAGCACACCTTTAAACTTCTCCATGGTTTCCATGTTCCTAAGAACCCCATATGGAGACTTGGCTGCGTGGAAGGATGCTGCCTCATAATCACCATTCTCAAACAGGTCTGTGAACCTGACAATAAGACCACCACACACACCAGTAACTATATGAAATCCTCAGTGAATAGACATCAATGCAAAATTGTTGCCTGTTCTGAGGGCAACGATTGATCAGTATTACCTCTCAATGTAGTCAACAAGAAGTTCTGATTCATTGACTTTACTGGGATCATCTTCTTCAAGTCCTTCACTACTATGTTCCCCTGTATCAGATACTGAGATACAGGAATAGAGCTGTTTATTGTCTGTGACAAGAAATGATGCATATCCAATCACAGACAATAGTATTGTACAGTTAGAACATGTAGAAATCACTGAAACCTCTCATTTCAGCTATTTGCTCCAGTTTTGCTGACAGGAACTCAAGCAAAGGGCCGTCTTCCTTACTTTTCCAAGACATAATGGTCTCATGCACACACTGTAATTGCTGAAGACTGTAAAGGAAAATGACACAGTCAGGAGCTTGTGATTCACTTGTGATTGTTTAAAGGAGAAATCCAGTGTGATTCAATCCAAAGCCCTGTTGTTTGATATCACTGACTGTTGTCAATAGGAAAAAGAACTGGGAGATATAAACCAGGTTGCAAACAATCAGCTAATATTGACAGAATGAGACATAGGAAAACTAAACTGATAATTAGTTTCTGTGCCCCATTCAGTCAGTGTTAGCTACTGATTTGCTATTTGGGTCCATGTAGTATTCAATTTTTTCTTGTTCTTTGTCCAACCAACAGCACTCGGTGACCTTCAACAACAGGGCTATGGATCGATACATACAGTACTGGATTTCCCCGTGAACTTGAGCAGAAAGGAGCTCAAACCGCAGATGAAGATAGTCATTCTCCTGTAGGAGCTCATCTCTCTGATCTAAGACTGCTGTCATCTTGCAGTCCAGCTCAGCCTTCACTTGGATAGAAACATAGTGGTTCTTCCTCAAATTCAACATGTCTGCTCGCTTCTTCTCCAGCACCTCCAGGTACCTGGCCAACGCCAGTGGGTTCATTGACTCTTCAAATGTCAAACCTGAAACAACACAAATGCTCTCTAATAGGGCTTTTGCATTACATACACATGTTAGTCCAATTACATGTAAGAGTGCCTGGCCATATTCAAAGAACCATGTGCACATGGCAGATGCAACACACAGACACAACATGGAAGACATGGTGTTATAAAGATGAGACAAACTATTGGGCCAAATGTGGATTTTTCTGAATCACTTGCACTTGATCACAGCCTGTACTGGGCTTCTGGGAGGATGTGTTTGATGTTTACCTTCAGGCCAGACTGGTTATAATACCTGGTATCTGTCTGAGAAGATGACATGTCTGAGTGTCTGATGCCCTCTGCTGCATTGAGGGGCATCTGTCTTTCCTGTTCTCTTCAATCCTCTGCAGCTCTGCCTGGAGCTCAACAGTATCTCTCTGAATGACTGCAATCCTGGGAAATCAGTGATAAATCTGTAGTTAAAACAACAACAACAACAACAACAACAACAAAAATAAAACAAAAACATTTCACTCCAATATCAACTAGACAAAACCATGACCCCCTTTTTCAGCATGCAAATTGAGTTAATGTAAGACTGTGATGCTTTATGTCGATATCAATGTGTTTTCATCTGTCATTGTCATTGTGTGTAGGCTACCTGTCTTGAAGTTCCACAGCTCGCCGCTGACAGTACATAAGAGAAGTGGGCTGTGCAGTGATGGTCTTCAGCTTCCTCTGCGCTAGCTTTGCATCTCTACCATTCTTTTTCACTGAATTTATGAAATCTTCATATTCTTTCTTAATAGCCGTTAGGATGCTCTTGTATCCAGTCACGTGTTCTATTAACTGTAATTAGGTTAAGATGTTTACCAATGTATTACGAAATATAAATTGTGAGCATCAACCTTTAGGCAGTTACCTTGTCAAATGCAGAGCTGTAAATAACGAATCGTTGTTCAGTCGGTACTTTGTCTGATGTGGGCAAATGTTCCTTTTCAAGATGTATGTTTTTCCGCAGTGACTTCAGAAAAGTGCCATCACTGCACATGTGCAACTCTCGGTCGCGACTGACATTGGGACCTGATTTTTTTGGCATCTCTAAAAATCTATCGAAATCATTATAATCACCCTGTAAAACAATGTCCATATACATCTAGCAAACACAATGTTTACGCTATTGTTTGAGACAAATCTGTATATCATTCATGTCTCGGCGATAAAAAAACAAACTCACTTCCGAAAACATTTACGTTCCCGTGGCAACGACGGTGCGGGGCCCGAAGATTCCAGAGCGTGGCGCCAGGCGCTCTCATTGGCGCTCTAGAAGCTTTCGTGTGGCATGTTGAATGAACCGATTGAATTGTTTATCTGATATTTTTATCAACAACAACTATGCAAAAACGTTACAATACTTTATAGATTGTACACCCCTTACAACAATACGTTTAATCATCACAACGCTTTGTTTTGATCAGGCATATCTAAGGACACCTATACCCCTCGATGGCTCCCAAGAAAACCCCGTCGCTCGCTTTGAAAGCCCTCTTCTCATGATCCGCCATTAGCAGGAGGCTTGTGGTAAGTGTGGCTCCTAAGTTTAGTTTTTAATTTTAGTATATTTCGATGAATTTGCCTCCCATGAGGACGATCAGAGTTGAGTGAAGATATTGTTGTTCTCACCCTCAGGTGGATTGATCGCCAAGATGCAGATTTTCGTCAAAACCCTCACGGGGAAGACTATAACCCTCGAGGTGAGTCGCTGGTTCAGTGCTGTCTTGTAGGTCTGCTGCATAGGCAGCATGATGGTTAGCAAGTTAGCCAGACACCCGGGGGTCCCGGACATCAGCCACCCATGTGTGCTGTTATTTTTTTTTTGAAAATGATTGTAATCACTAACGGACGTGTGTGTCATGAGAAAATGTGACCGCTAAAGCAAACTACATCTCATTTGTGCAGTAAAATTATCCACTCCTCGCTAATCAAAGGAATTATTGGTAACTAGGCTAGCTAACATATCGTAACGGTAGTTGGCTGGCCAGTGCTAATCAAAACACGTGTGAACAACTACTGTCAACTGCTCACATTTATCTAACGTAAATCTTGATTGAATGTAGTTGGTAGCCAGTGTTCATGAAGGGCACTGTGGCTGACCAGTTAAACAGTAAAACTGACAGCGTTAAGGGTGAAATTGGAAGGCTGGTTGCCATTGTGATCACTTTCTCATTAAGTCTTTCGGGCAGTTGCCTTGCAAGGCAACATCTACATCATGAGGAAATAATTGATTAAAATAAATGTGCAATTAGTTTGGTGAGCAGGTCTAGTTTTATGTTGCTGTTGAACATCAACAACTTTCTCCTTGTGTTCACAGGTTGAGCCTTCAGATACTATTGAAAATGTCAAGGCTAAGATCCAAGACAAAGAAGGTAACTTATTAAGTGTTTTGACAATTGCCCAGTTGACAGTTTAAAAGTTGAAAGTATTGGGAGGCTTATAGAAAATAACTTAATAATTCCCGTCATCAGGTATCCCTCCTGACCAGCAGAGGTTGATCTTTGCTGGCAAGCAGCTTGAGGATGGCCGCACTCTGTCTGACTACAACATTCAGAAGGTATGCAAGAATGAATTGTTGGAGTCCCATTGTTTTTGTGCTTTTAATGCACTCAATGCACTCTTAGAATAGTGGAGCCTCACAAGCACAGTAGATTTACATTAATGTTGTATTTCTAGGAGTCCACCCTTCACCTGGTGCTGAGGTTGCGTGGTGGTGCCAAGAAGAGGAAGAAGAAGTCTTACACCACTCCCAAGAAGAACAAGCACAAGAGGAAGAAGGTCAAGCTTGCTGTGCTTAAGTACTACAAGGTATGGTGCTGCTTTAATTCAGATGTAGCATTCACACACCTAGCTGGGCTAATTTGGCATGGCTTACTGAAGACTTTATCTTATTTCCTTAAATTAGTTCTTAGTAGTTTTTAATGTGTCCTATAATGTTTTACTACTGCAGAATTGATGGGCAGAGAACTTCTCAAGGAATCTAGTGCTTTTTTTTTGTACCTATGGAGTCTCTAAAAGGGCACCAGGAAACATTTGTTTCTGGTGTGCACCTTTAGGGACTCTATGTACCAGATAAATCATTGAGACAGATCAGTGGATGGAGGACTTTTGTTGTTGTTGGAAGTGGGAGTTCTGAGTGTTTTGGAAAAAAACTGGAGAGTTCATATTTTGGTTTTCAAGTTGAAATGTGGTGTTCCTGGCATATACCACTTCAGGGAATGTCTGTCTATGTGTGTTGATTTTAACTCCCAAGTTAAATGAAAAGGACTTTAGTATGTCCATCTGTAGACAAAAATAATTGTTTACAAGCTTTTTAATCAGATTTGCGATCCTCCTGAGCTCTAACACATTTTGTGAAAGCCTGTGATTGTGTGTTTGTGGCAGAATTGTAATGTGTGACTTGTCTTTGTAGGTTGACGAAAATGGCAAAATCCACCGTCTCCGCCGTGAGTGCCCAGCAGATGAGTGCGGTGCTGGTGTCTTCATGGCCAGCCACTTCGACAGACACTACTGCGGAAAGTGCTGTCTCACTTATTGTTTCAACAAACCCGAGGATAAGTGATTAGATGGACTAGTCAAATAAACTGTTCACCACCCACTGTCCTGTGTCTTGGCCCTTTTTTGAATGCATGTTCAGCATTGAATAATTGGAATTCATTTAGTAATGTATGCAGTTCCTCATAAATGACTCGGATCATTTTGTGTACAGGGGAGGAAGATGAGGGGGATAAAATAAAATTCATATGTGTGAAAAATATTGAATGACTTTGGGATGTATCAGTGACAAACAGCTGCCATGCACTACATTATGTAGGAAACTACAGAAATGTACAATTATGTGCTGCACCTGTGGAGGAGATTTGTGTTGGGATGCAGATTATGCATTGAACTGAATTGTAAAGCTCAACAAATTCATCTTTTTGAAATGCACCACACACACTTCATTGATGTACATTGGTAACTAAATATTTGGTGTTTGACCATTGCGACCAAATGACAGCAATTCTATAACTACATTGAGTTTGCAGAACTTGCATAGTATAGTGTAGTTCTGTTACTGCCTATGGTGTAGTCTTACAGCTGCATGGAGTACACCCAATCACTAGGGCACTCTGCTGCACATGCGCAATAGCGTAAGAGAAATGGAAATGGGCGATTCATGAATTTGGTCAAAGGATAGAACCTACCCTGTCGTAGTCTTGTGAAAGATTACAGTGCGCTTTGTAAATTGCTGCTTGGCTGCGGAGATCGCAAGAACAACACAATGGGATCAAATGAGCTTAGGAAAGACCTGGAGAAATACTTGGAGGAACTCGGAATTGAGACAGTTTCGGTTGACCATCCAGAGGCAAGTCGTTGTAACTTTCAGCCATTTCATAACATTACCGTTTTAGTTATGTTGCATCCAGGAGCAGTTTAAGAAGCGTGACATCATCTAAAACGTTATCAGGCCAACGAAAATATTAGAATTTTACATTGTTCTGTTGCTCTTTTCCGCGTGGAGTAAGACATGACACGTGTTATATTTTAGTGAAATAAATAGTAATGTCCACCAGAGGTCGCCCGAGTCCTATGCAAAAACATGGGCAAGGCTATTTTGATTTGGCCTGCCCTACATAATGAATCTTCCAGAGCCAGATGTGTAAAGCCACGCCTGACCCCGTGACCAACATCTGAACAAAGACTGAAATAAAATGGATCCTTGGCTAGTTATACATGTTGTTCTTATACGATTGACATCAGCTAAACTGATTTTAAAATTCAAAATGTTGTTGGTTTTATTAACAGTTTTAAAAATCCTTTCACTCGTACAGTAAATATGAGTAGTGTCAAAGAAATGATTGACTACAGTAACTTTTACATGTCTTCCTCAGGTGTTCACGGTTGAGGAAATGATGCCCCACGTTCAGCATCTCAGTGGAGCTGTCACCAAAAACCTCTTTCTGAAGGACAAGAAGAAGAAGAGTCTTTGGCTGGTTTCCACACGTCACGACCGGCAGGTCAACCTCAACGACTTGGCCAAGAAGCTCAGCCTGGGCAGCGGGAACCTCCGCTTTGCTGACGAAGCCATTATGGTGGAGAAGCTGAAGGTGGGCCAAGGATGTGCCACAGCCCTCGCCTTGTTCTGTGACAAAGACCAGAGTGTCAAGTTCGTCCTGGACAGTGACCTGGTAAACGGAGGTCATGAGAGAGTCTACTTCCATCCCATGACCAACGCTGCTACCATGGGCCTTAAACCAGATGACCTCATGAAGTTCTTAAAAGAGACTGGACATGAGCCGGTCTTGCAGAGCTTTGAATGACCATTACAAACGCTTATATATCAGGTCTGCATGTAGGCTGGATCTCTGTGTACCCCTGGAACCCTGCAAGACTTGACTGGTATTAGTGATTGTCTGATCTTGTCTGTTAAAGGAGCCGTATGGAAGAAATAAATGTAAATGAATCATAAAATGGCCCTGATATATCACCAGCCATTAAGGAATCATGACAATTTTGAATACTTTTATCACTGACAACAGTAATCCAGCCTGGATATTCCCATTACAAAAGTGAAGTTGCAGCCCTCAACGAATGTTGATATTGTCATTATGTGTATATAATGTGTTTAGACCTGTTGTGCCACCCTCCACCTATCTGATTTCGGCAACCTAGCTGGCAAAATCTTGTCTGGAAGGAGGGGGAGAGGATATTATGCTCTGCAGTATTTTGAACGTGATTGCAGTACCAGTTTTGGCCACAAACTTACAGGAGTTAGGGCAAAGGACACTGGGATTCAGCCACAAAAAAGGTTACTTGTTACAACACCCTCTATGGGTGACTTTGTGTGTGTGTCTTTTGGACTATTCGTGTTCTGCCACAAGCCTATACAGTATATCGTATACCGATACATCATCTACCGATGCGTTGTCCATTTTTGTTGAATCCTAATGAATGACTGGTGTTGGTTTCTGGTGAATTGGTCATCTTCCCTCATGTAATATCTCACATGTAATTTGCTCAGTCAGATCAGCTAAAATAAATGACACACAGGAGCCTTGTAAGTTTATCACATCAAATGGATTTATGCAAAAGTGGAAAAAGGAAGCAAATTCTAGTCTTTTCACGGTCACAGTAATCGTTGTCACATACACACAGAAAACAAACACGCACACACACATAGAACTACCCCCCACCCCAGAAGGTCAGAGCTTGCTGCACCTTGTTTGGCACACACACACACACACACACACACACACACACACACACACACACACACACACACACACACTGCGTCCGCTTCGCCGCCAGCCAGATGAGGGTGGCAGCTTCACAGAAGGGAGGCGTTCATTTTGGCATCTCGACGACACAGCTCAAGTCTCTGCCCCGCTGATCCAAGGAGAGGTGATTTGGGGAGTGGGGCAGGGGAGAGGGGAAAGGGGGGGTAGTTTGTGTTGATTGTATTTTTGCTCCATGCAGAATGTGGTCAACCTTGATGTCCGTGTTTACATGCGCTGCTGCCGCTGTGCAGGTTGCTGCATGGGCATCCATTGTGCCCCTTATGTCTAGAGATGTACTGAATGTAGCAATATGCATGCGCATTTACAAAGAGTTGGCTGGCAGATTACAAACAAACGAAATAAACAAAACCAAAATGAAGTCCAGCCTTTTTAAAGTCACACAGAGGGTCTCAGTAGGTCCCTCAGAGTCGCTTCCTTGTTCACTCCTTCAGACTCAATGGAGTGAACATTGGCACCAATACACTGGTCCCCTTCAGAGTGCAGTCTGTTTTAACCATAGCAGTGCAACAGGTTAAGAGGGACAAAAAACAAACAAATTCACTATCAGGTTAGAAAAGAAAGAAAAAGAGAAAAAAAGAAAAAAAAAAAACAGTTGCGATAACATTTCTTTCTTGACGTCGGTTTTCATTTCCTTGATTCAAGGAAAGGGAGGAAGATTTTTTCGCAAGATTCTTTACAGAAGGGGGAGGAGGGACAATGTTTTTTTTTTTTCCTGTTCCGTTTCAAACACATACAATCGTTTCTGACTGAAGACCATCTCAGTAGGCCAACGTTTTACTGGCTTCAGATTGACAGCTTGAAGGTCACTTTTCTCTCTTGAGTTGGAGGCAGATGAAAGAGTGATAAGCACGAGAGAGAGAGAGAGGAAGAGAAAAACGAGGTTAGAGAGATAGACAGACATGATGAGAGAGAAAAGACAAACATATAAACAGACAGGAGCAGCTTGCATGCACTGCGGTGGTTTGGGGTGGGGGGAGCAAGGCTGGGTACAGGTCAGCCATAGGACGTTAGCCATGCTGGACTGAAGACATCCTGGGACACAGACCATAACCTGATTGGACACCAACCCAGAGAGGACTTCAAACACACCCCCTCCACCCCAAACCTCAGGAGGAAGAGGGGGAGAGGATGGATAGATCACTGGAGAGAGAGAGAGGGGGGGGGGGGGGGAGAAGAAAGGAGGAAGTCTGCATTGGGCAGCTGGAAAGCAGGAGAGGTCCATGGGAGGAAGAGAGGGAGGAAGGGAGGGAAGTCAGCCGCCAGTCGGGAGCGAGTGCGTTTGTGCCCCCAAACCGGTGAGGGTTGGCCTTTACACAGTCAGTCACTTTACTGGAGAGGGGGGCGGCCAGGACGGAAGCAAGCACGTGCAGCACAGACATCTGCTAAAACTGCACTCGGGGGAGTTACCATGGAGATAGATCCCAGAAACCCCACCTCCCCACCCTCATCCGTTTTTGTTTGGGTCGCCGTTGTTGTTTTGGACACTCACCACACTGGCTCGTGAAACAAATAGCCCCTTGGCTAATGTTTAGGAGCTTTGTCGCTCTCCAGTTCTGCTTTTTGACTTTCTGCGATCCTGTAACACTTCCACATCTGCGGAACAAAGGCATTTCAAAGTTTAACTGGATAAAAAGCGCTAAAAGTTTTTTTTTTTTTTTTTTACTTTAATAGATATTTATGTATGTACACGATAAATAGGAGTTGCATTTAATATCGCAAGTGATGCCTGAAAAACATTTGAAATAAATATTACAGCTACTACTCTACACAAACTACAGGAACACAGTCACCTCTTACTGCCCAACTGCTCCCATGTCAGAGCAACGTCTAGTTGGACTCACTGTGTGTAAGTTATTATTATGCGTTTGGCCATCAACAGTGACTGCCCTTGCAGTAAGTCACCAGCATCACCACACGTTTATGCAGGTGAGTCATTCATACAAACAAGAATCATCCTCCATTTGATCCTTCCAATGCTACATTCATAGAACACTTTTTGTACAGCCAACATAATAGTTCTGTTCATAAATTCCAGCCAACCAATTTTACCAAGTGTAGCCTACTGGATTGATTGTGTTTTTTTGTTTGTTTGTTTGTGTGTGTGTGTGTGTGTGTGTGTGTACACACAAGTGTGTATTTGTGTCTACACCCAGGGCATTTTTATGAATGATTGCTCTCCACACTGATTGTATTTGGTCTGAGCACAGACAGCTCAAGTGCAACCACACCACTGCGCTGAAACCAAGGGGAGAGAAACAAACAGACAGATCAACGGGACAACCCATACAGCACAATTAAGGGAGAACAAGGATTCATTTTGATTTGGTTAATCAAAATGGAGGGTCAAGATCAACACAATGAGCACCTGAAGCCATGCAGAGCAGTGAAGGGCTATGCAGTAGCCCTGCGTCATGTGTGGAAGAGGTTCATTATGTGTCAGATGAAAAAAAGGAAATTAAAAAAAGATTTTTTTGAACAAGATACACATCCCATACACCCCAAAACAATGATACAAAATACTCGCTGTCTGAAAGGCTTTGGGGAGAATATTTCTCAAATAATAATTAATAGTCTGAAAGGCCAAGTCATATTATACCGAAGAGAAAGTTCACAAGCTATTTCGCTTGTTCAATCTGCTCCAAAATAGCCTTTCCTAGGACAGACCATCAAGGGACTTGTTCTACAAGCCTAATTGCTGAATATAAATGTCAAAGTAGCACAGTTCCAGCTAAGTTTGGCAACGGGAGCTTCAGAGGGGTGACGTTAAGGGGAACTTCAAATAGTGTTACTTCTGCTCCGTTTCCATGGTGCTTAGGAGCCTATTTGTCAAGAACTTTATATTCACACCAAAACACATAGTGAGGAGAAAATATAAAAATAAAAAGACAAAAAACAAATGAACAACAAGTGGCTTGAAAAAAAAAATCCCTTCGGATCCAAGGGGAGTTTACAAATGGCAATCATGCAAACAGAGAACACTTTGTGTAGGAGTCAGACCAGACAGGGCAGAGACAATTCAACAGTTAGAGGCTTGTCAAGGGGACACCCATCGGATTAAAGAAACCCCGACCCAAACGGGAAGCCGTGGTGTGATGAATTTGGAGTAAGAGACAAAGGACAACAGCAACAAAAGGAAACCAAAACAAAACCACATTGATTGGGTTAAAGCAGTCATGCAGAGGTTGCACCTGAAATGAAACACGAAAGCAGGCCCGCGGCACACCCACATTTACACACAGCCATACTCATACCACAGCGATTGGCTGTCATCTGAGCTCATGGAAGACGATTGGTCAGTGCCAATCACATGATTTGCACCGTTGCCCTCCCCCTCAGGCTTACGATTGGCCGAGCTGGCGGAGTTCAGCTGCCCGTTAGGCTGGCCGGCTTTGGGGGTGGCCTTGGGGGGGGGGCCGCTGATGTTACTGACCAGCGAGGTGTTGAGGGAGAGAATGGCCTGGTTCTTAGCGCTGCCGCCCGCGAACACCGGCTCGCTAAAGATGGAGTCCATGAACACGGAATCTACGGTGAAGGAGGGGCCCAGGAAGGCCTCCAGGCTGGACAGCTCGGGCTCCTCGGGGCCCAGGGCGGAGGCGTGGCCAGTGCAGGGCATGCTGGCGGACTTGGGCAGGGGGGCGGCGGTGCTGGATTGGGGTGGCGCGTGAGACTGAGAGTGTGGGCGCGGGTTGGTCGGCGGGGGCTGGTGGTGGTTTTGGTGCTGGTAGTGGTGGAGGTGGTTGTGGTGCTGGTGGTGGTGGTGGTGGAGGTACTCACTGGACTCGCCGGCGGGCGCAGGCCGCGGCGTCTTGGCGGACACCTTGGGCGAGGGGTCGACGGAAACGGGCTGCCGGCTGTCCTTGGACAGCAGGTCGTGGATGCTGGTCCGCCGCGTGGTGCCCTCGGCCGTGGAGATGACGCTGCTGGCGCGGGGCAGGCCGGCGCCGGAGGTGCCCGACGTCGCCGCCGAATCCAGCCGCTCGCACACCGACACGGCCTTGCCCTGCGCCGAGAGGCTGGAGCGGGGCGCCGCAGTGCCCTTCACCCGCGTGCTCTCCGCTTTGCGCAGGCTGGGTCGGCCCGGCCCCGGGCCCGTGCCGGCGCGCGACTGGCCCACGTCTCCGCTGGAGCTCGTGGCCCGGCCGCTGGACGAGCGCAGGATGCCCCGGCTCTTCGTGCGCTCCTTCTGCACGTGCTCAGTGCCGCCCGACAGGCGCGGGGAATCCACCGTCAGGTTCTCCTGGCTGCCCGACTGCAAGACGCATGGACAGACGGGACACAAACACACACACACATGAACACACAAAACACAAAGGGATGGGGAAGGATGGACACACACACCCACGCACACACACACATACAGAGAAACAGGCCAAACGCAGAGGGACAAAGGACACAAATACACATAAACACACAAACACACACACAAATACACAAACACACACACAGGTTATCATCACTATCACCAACTCGGACACGAGACTACATGTGGCATGATGGGAGTCATCTAGTCACCTCCGTGGGTTCTAGACTCTCATCCAGGAACTGCTGCAGTGAGACTACCTCGCTGCCGAGGGAGCCGGCCTTCCTGCGGGCCGAGCCCGGGCCGGGGCCGGTGCCGGATGCGGAGGCGTCGGAGGTGGCCTTGCGCAGCTGCAGGGGGCTCTGGTGGGACGAGCGCTGGGAGGCCGGCTGCTGGACGGGGCTGCTGCCGCTGGAGCCCATCTCCGTGTCCAGGCTCAGGCTGAACTCCCCGCTGCTCTCGCTGTGAGGCCGGCTCAGGGTGCCGTTCACCGCCGCGCCTGCGTAAAAAACCACCGTTACAAAAACGAACTCAGTCACAACTAGCGGTAGCCTAGCAAAGCAAGAGACAGCAGTAGGGCTGCCAATAGGGGTAGTAGAGACAGGCTAACCTACACATGCTAAAGGCCCAATGGCTTCCCCCTACATGGGGAAAAAAAAAACTGATGAAAAAAATCTCTTCTGTTTAGGTCTATGTTTTAATCCATGTATGGGAAACCAAGAATTGTAGCATTACTACAACTTCTAAAATCAGTGAATTGGGAATAAACAGACCCAACCAAAAAACACCAAGCAACCCAGTCAACCCACAGGGCATGCAGGACAGTGCCATAGACTGTGTGTTTTTCAAAAAAGAACTGGGGGGAGAGGGGGTTAATTGGTAGTGGGCGCACACACACACGCACGCACGCACACACACACGCACACACACACACACACACAGTGTTGGACTGGGGCAGTGTGTGTGTGTGTCCGTACCTTTGGCACTGAGAGGAGAGGAGAAGGAGTTATTAGAGTTAATGCTAGTACTGGTGGTCCTGCTACTATGGCGACGGACGAGTCTGGAGGCTGGACAGGGATGAGATGAGATGGGGCATGCACACACACAAACACACACACACACACACACACACACACACACACACACACACACACACACAGCATGAGAACGAGTCACACAGGGGCAGCAGATGGCATGAGGCAGGCGGCACGAGGCACAGCGCCATGTTTGGATCCACACGCCCGGTGACAGACAAGAGCAGTGGGGAGGAGAGGGGGAGGTGGAGAAGGGGGGGAGGAGGAGGAGATAGAGAAGGGGGGGAGGTGGAGGAGGAGGAGCCCCTTCTGGAAAGAGGCCTGGAGGAACAAGAGGGGGGTGCTGATGAGAGGAGGAGGAGGACTGGTCCAGTGGGGGTGGGGTAGTCTGTACTAGCTGTAGGGTCCAGTAGTAAGGGGTGGAGTCTCAAAACAAATGAGCCAATGGACAGGCAAGGCGGGATCTTTGGAAGGAAAGAGGGAGACGGAGGCGGCCCATTATAAAGCCATAAACAGCCGGAGATCTGGGTTGAGAGATCAGCTTGAACATTTGGTGGAGAAAGAGGTGGAGTGGAGAGAACAGCTCACCCATAATACCCAACGTGCAAACACACACACACACATACATACACACACACACACACACACACACACACACCCCAGATGAAAAAGTAAATAACAATGGTGAAGGGACACATGAGAAGAACCCAATGACAGTGTTGCGAAAATGTGATTCTGTTGAGTGACTGGTTAATGGCGTTCTTGTGCTGATTGGCCCACAGCCTGAGGCCGAGGCCGGGGGTGGCAGAGGTGCGGTGCGGTGCGGTTAGTGCCCAGCGTGAGACGGGCATGCGGGCGAGAGCCACTTACTAGTGCAGACGGTGCAGGGCACTCTGCACAGGGTGGAGGAGGAGGCCAGGGAGGACGAGGCCCTGCTAAGGAGCTGCACGCCTGGGCGAGGCAACACACAACACCGGCTTGTGACACACTACACTAAACACACACTCTCTCTCTCTCTCTCTCTCTCTCACACACACACACACACTATGTGCAGACATACACACTCTCACACAAACACTAACCTAATAACACTGTGTCCACCCTACACACACACACACACACACATACAGTACATGCTGCTGGCTACACAGGTGCTGTCAAGCTTCACCTGCCTTTAGCCATAAATAATCCAGTGTCAAGCAACTAATTTTTCCCCCCCGACTGCAGGGCTGCCAGCACAGGATTCACAGATGAGCCAGACAGACAGACAGACAAGGCTCCCTGTCTGTGGGCTCCTCTGTGAGGGACACACACACACACACACACACACTGGGCTAGGCTCCTCTCTGTGAGGGACACACACACACACACACACACACACTGGGCTAGGCTCCTCTCTGTGAGGGACACACACACATACTGGGCTAGGCTCCTCTCTGTGAGGGACACACACACACATACTGGGCTAGGCTCCTCTCTGTGAGGGACACACACACTGGGCTAGGCTCCTCTCTGTGAGGGACACACACACACACAATATTTTGCCACTAAATTATTATTACTGACTCTTGCACTATCAACATCTACCTCACAGTACACTACCCTCCTTTATCCTGCATTTTTAGTACTAGTAAAAGTATAAGCCTTTTGCACTTGATTTATTATTTGTCTTAATAGTATGTTCTGTTGTGCCTGTGCACTTTATTTTAAGGAGGTTTTTGGAATAATTTGTCCCATTGTGCTGGCTATTATTAATAGCTCTTTATCTAATGGAGTGGTCC
>JASCQY010000031.1:2456516-2468002 GCA_030264315.1 Sardinella tawilis
ACACACACACACACACACACACACACACACACACACACACACACACACACACACACACAGAGAAAGAGAGAGAGAGATAGAAGTGTGGTTAGGGGACAGGCAGTACAGCACAGCTGCAATTACACACTCATAACTAACACCATGACCGTTACATAATCCGTTTTATATAGCTTAATATCGTTCCTGTTATCAGAAGTTATGTCAATGTATTGATTGCAAAAGCATCAAATAAAATGCTACGATAATGAGTCATAAATCCAAAAGCCTGACTCATCAAATGCATACAGTATGCAAGTCATAGCTTCATTTCATTGGTTTTATCAGTAGTGATCTCATTGTGCTGATCGCAAATGCATCCATTAAGTGGCCGGAAATCATAATAATTCTAAATCAAGGCAAGATCAAATGAAAAAAAGAATCCAAGCAGGATACCAGTTAGAACATATTTCAGGGACCATCTGTCTTGAGGCCTTTTGAGGCTTTGAGTATTCCAAACTGTTTATTTACAACAGAATGAGCCCTTGATAAAGGCCACGTGCCTAAACGTCGGGTAGAACAATAAAACACAGATAAAATGACACTGGAGTCTGGGCAGCTATAAGTTGCTATAAGTTTATCAAGTTGCTCATTTAACCGGCTCCTCGTTTTCAGAGTGTGCATCTCGCCCCCTTCTATACTATACCAGCCCACAAGGATCCCCCAGAGTTCTCCTGAAGCAGGCCAATTACTGACGCAGGCAGCCCAGGCTGTAGACGGCGTCACACAGGCCTCAGTGCTATGCCACTCCACATTAGCCCAGGTGTTCAGGTAGGGAGCTTGGCCATGAGCACTGCGCTGAGCGGCCATCGCTCTCATTAACTTGCTGACGCCCAGTGAAAGAGTCGCACCCCTGGTGGAGGGAGAGCCAAGCCTCCCGCGGGCCAGACGGGCCCAAGCTGCTTCTCTGCCCCGATGGCGGAGGCGTCCCAGCGGCGCTCCATCACATGACCACGCCACACACAGGTGCGGGCATACGGAGGCGAGCCGGAGGCTGAAGCGATCGATTTTCCACTTGCTCGTTTAGAGTGCTTCTCATATCAGGCCTGAATTTCCTGTAATCCTCACCGCCCATCCGCCCCCCCAGCTGGGAGCGAGGCCTTTCAAGCCCCACTCCATCCCAGCCACGCCGCTGTAATGGAGACCATGGCAAAGAGGCAGCACTTTTTGGACTGGGTCCAGGCATTTGTGTGTGTGTGTGTGTGTGTGTGGGTGTGTGTGTGTATATGAGTATGTGTATTTGTGATGCAAAGAGCTCATCTGGTCCAGTGCCTGGGGCTGTTTTGTGTGTGTGTGTGTGTGTGTGTGTGTGTGTGTGTGTGTGTGTGTGTGGGTTGGTGTCTACTGCTGACCTGCAACTTTTTAAACACAACCTAGCAGTGATAATGTGCTCTCAGAGAGCATCAACACAGCAGCAACACAACAGCCCTGAACTGCAAGCCAGACAGACAAGACAGTCAGTGAGTGAGAGTGGAACAAAGGCCTTTATTATCTCCATCTATCAGGTGGGGGTGTGCACTGGACAGGTGGGGGTGTGCACTGGTCAGTCTTTTGAGCACCTAGACGTGGTGATGGAGCCATAACGGCTGCTGTTTCGTTTCTACTTTTGGTCCCCATAATGCATACAATGACCAAAATATTTATAATAACAATGTCTTGACGGGCTAAGCACCTCAGCTAACTCACCAGGTAAACAGACCGGGTCATGTTCAGAGCATCAATACAACCAACAGGAGGCTCATCACAGAGAATGAGACAATGGCTTTCCTGTCTTGCTATAGCACGTGAGCTGACTACAACAAAAAAAAGACACTCATCCAAAATGCTGTCACTGAGCATATTTCATCATGTTTTGCTTACCCATACTGAGGTCATCATTAAAGAAGCTTTTCTCAGCATGGGATTCACCATCTGCCCAAAGCTTATTCTCCAAAGATCTCCATTGTCGTGGGCCAATAACAAGAGGGGTGGAGGGGGGGTTGGGCACATAGAGTCAGCGAGTGCTTTTGATCATGGCAATGATGACAGGACATAGCGGTGCTTCTTCCGCTAATGAATAAGCCAAAAGGAAAGTACAAGTTGGCCGCGGAGACGGCGGCGTCGGCGCCAGAGGAGCACACATCTGGCTCCTAATGGCTCGGCCATCTGCTCCCCGAGATCTTCAGGTCTGCTGAGCGGTGGCGGTGGCGTGCCGTGGAGCGAGGGGGAAGTTTCAGGTATGAGTTACAGGCTGCTCGAGCCCTCAGTCTGTCTGTCTGTCTGTCTGACCGCAAAGACAGACAAGAGGACAGACCAACAAGGCCTGGAGGAGCTGAAATCAAATCTCCTCTCCGGCAGCAGCAAGACATCAAATGAGTTTGTCTGTGACTGTCTGTCTGTCTGTCTGTCTGCGAGGCGAGCGCTGCGCTCGGGGGTTTCACGTTCCGCCAAAGCCCAGTTATCGCAAACATCTCCATTTTCTGGCTGACACGTGTTCAATTCAACGACCAAATAGCCAAATATGGCAACATATTTTACCACGAGACGCAGGCAAACATTAATTTTTCTGCTAAGCACTGTTTTTCCTCCCCGAAATGGCATATAATCTGTTTTCCAAGCTGAATGTAGTGGCCTTCTTTGGAAAATGGATTACTACAATCACACAGCATCACAAGAGTGAATAAAAGGCTCTTTTTATAGCGAGGGAAAGGCCCGGTCTCTCAAGAGCAGTGCTCTACTAGTGAGATAAAACACCATCTGTGGCAATGGCCACATGAGTAAGCAAGAGAGAGCAAAAACACCCAGGCTTTCTATGAACACCTGTCCCTCCTCTGACCACCTCCCCCTCTCTATAGACA
The DNA here is from genome assembly GCA_030264315.1 of Sardinella tawilis. Classification (NCBI taxonomy): domain Eukaryota; kingdom Metazoa; phylum Chordata; class Actinopteri; order Clupeiformes; family Clupeidae; genus Sardinella; species Sardinella tawilis. The sequence continues at coordinate 2,459,390 of JASCQY010000031.1, forward strand.
CACACACACACACACACACACACACACACACACACACCTGTCACCTCAGCGGAGCATGTGTTTACAACGCAAGCACCCAGCTCAGAGACAGAAGTCACACTGTTGAGGGAAATGTCACCTTGCTTCACGTAGCCTATGACTTATGCATGGGTCCGTTCAGGAAAACCTCAACAACAGTCTTTGGCTCACACCGCAGATAGTAAATGCACGGGTGTGGAAATGGAAATGTGTTTTTTGTGCACCTACAAGCATTAAATCTTCACTGAGTGCAGGATATGGAGTAATCATTGTAGGGTGTGAGTTCTATAGCAGACAAAAAAAAGTATGATTGAAGAGAGCTCAGTATTCACACACACACACACACACAAACACACACAAACAGGGAATGCAGTGTAATGTAATAAAAAAAACTGGCCCAGCAAAATGAACACCACTTGTAAATCTGCGCTCACTTGTCGTGCATCTTCTATGCTCGCAGATTAATTAGGCTTATGTCAAAGCCAAACTGAAATGTTGTTTTGATGGCTGGGTCACTCCATTAGTTAGTTTTGGGGACACGCTTAAAGTCTGGGTGGAAGTGTCGGGGTTTTTTTGGCTGCGTTTTTTGCCTGTGCTTCCAGAGGATTCTGCTGCATGTCTTGTGTATAATAGATGATGGAGCAACAGGAGACAGCTCCACACTGGGCTCCTCACCTACTGACAGACACCAGTTCCTCTTTGATATAGAAAAGGTTTGTCTGTGTGTGTGTGTGTGTGTGTGTGTGTGTGTGTGCGTGTGTGTGTGCGTGTGTGTGTGTGTGTATTTCCTCCCTCCAACTGAGGCGAACAGCAGCACAAGCAGGAGTGCCGTGTGACACGGCTGGCGCTGTGGCACGATCCAAATGTTCTTTTTTTTTTTTTGCCTTCCAGTCGGACAGTGTGACAGGAAACACCCATCAAGGAAATGTAACTGCATACTCTCAGCAGGGACAGTAAGAAGAGTAGGTGAAGATTGCTCTCTGATTCCGTTAAAAAGAAAAACACCCCAAGCCTACCTACACATTACAAACGCACTGCATTATTGATGATCTCAGAATTTCCTGTGTCCGATGATTCCGGTCGTGTTGCAGACTGATAAGAGATGTCAATTTTGATGCCCATGTCGTTCTAGCCTGCAGCCTTTTGTCAAACAATATGAAAGCCCAAAAGGGGGTCTGGGGTACTAAGGGGGGCTGCCCTTGAAACCAACACAATGGCTCAATGTCAGAGCAGCAAAGGGCAGAGAATCATTTCGCCAGTCTGAGACTACTGGGCTACTGCTGTGCCCTGGATTCTGATGGACAAGGCTGACTGTGGAACAAAATGCCCCCTTGCTCACACACACACACACACACACACACACACACAGCTGCATGGTGAAGAGAGGCTTCGGATGTGTGCGTGCGTGCGTGTGTGTGTGTGTGTGTGTGTGTGTGTGTGTGTGTGTGTGTTTGAGGTGGGGGGAGGGGGGAGTTTAGGCGTCACAAGGGTTGGGGTCTGTGCATGTGGCTCGCTTCCCTCCCCTTGACAGACCAGGTTCCGTTTTGGGAGGAAGGCCTGGAACAAGAGGCCTGATTGTGCAGTCAGTGGTAAAAGGGAGAGTGGGGGATGTGTGCGTGTGTGTGGAGGGGAAGGGTGTGTGAGTGTGTGTGTGTGTGTGTGTGTGTGTGTGAAGGGGTTACTGAGACTCGCACGCTTTGAGTGCAGAGACGGCCTGAATCACACCCATTCTGCAGACATCCAGCACGTTGCCATGGCAATGGCTAGTGGGTTTATTCAGCCTAGCTATCCTGTGTGCATGCGTGTGTGCGTGTGTGTGTGTGTGTGTGTGTGTGTGTGTGTGCGCGTGCGCGCATGTGTATGTGTGTGAGAATGTGCGTGTGTGCGTGTAAGCGTGCATGTGTGTGTGCAAAGCTCTCTCTCCGCTCACTTTCTTCTCTCTCCCTCCCTCCATCTTTATCTCTTCCTCTGCTTCTCTCTCTGTCTCGCTCTCTCTCTCTCTCACTGCGGATATTTGGGCTCCTGCTCTCCACACGTGCTGTGATTATGAATTTGCAAACGGCTTTTTAAGACAGGCAATCGGCTCAGCCCATGGAAACCCAGCGTGAGGAGAAAAAGGGAACTTGGCACCATAATTCAATATACTGCATATGAATGTTCCCCTTTCAAACAAACACATGAACAATAGACTGGAAAGAATCACAGTCCCCTTCAACAAACAAATCAGCTCATCACTTCCCTCTCCTAATGCTTAGACAATCCAACATTAGCAGCAGCAGACCATGGGTGAATCCCAATGTGCCTCCTGAGCCCTTAACCCTAAATCAGGCAATCACAAGGCAGATTCATGCTCGATAAATCTTCAAGGGTTCAGCTTAGCGCTTAGAAGGGACATTGGGATTCAGCCTATAGCTCTATCGACAGAGGGGCAGACCAAAGTGGTCCAACGCCCTCACCAATGAGCTCTCAAGAGGGGGCCACAGACAGCCCTTCGTTCCCCAGTTGCCCTTCGCAGCCCCTGAAGGTCTGCCCTGCCCTGCTAAGACTGGTTCTCTGGTGCTCTGTGGTCAGCAGCCTCCCCATAGCCTTTGTTCTCCTGGGTTCCCCCATGGGAGCACTGTGGAGCCTGCAGGCCTGATCGCTCCTGCTGCTCAGGTCTGACAGAGAGAGAGAGAGAGAGAGAGAGAGAGAGAGAGATTCCTCAGGATACACCCCCCCCACCAACCCAACACACACACACACACACACACACACACACCCATCGCCTGGAGGCCACAACACACATCTGCAGAAACCTGCCTGTCCTGGTCCACTCCCCTGACATCTGTTCATCTAGCCTCACCTCTCCCGATTCCTGCTTCCAACACCTCCTCTACAACGCTGACTCCTGATTCCAAGCGCTAGCTTAGCCTAGCCTCGCCTACAGTGCTGCTGCACAGCCCTCTGTGGAGATAATGAGGTCGGAAGTCTTTGTCCTTGGCACTGTACTGGGAAATGAGGTAAGACAACCTTGGCAAGTAAAATGTGGTTCAGTCATTTGAACTGTGGCAGGCAATAAAACTACTCCCCCCCCCACCTACACTCATGCAATGAAAACCTGTGGTTTCACTATAGCACAACAGCAGAAATTTATAGGGGGGAAAAATAACAATAATAGAAAACTTTCCATTTGAGAATCCTCAGTCATTTGGGTCAAAGAAACGAAGAAAGAAAAAAAAAATGTGGCGCGCGTTCATTTCATCCAAATCTCCACAGCACATGAAAATGACACAGCAACTGTGTGACTCTTGATCTTGCTAACACTTAGCACTTCAGACAGATCTTTTCCAGACTGGTAGGAAACCCAAGAGCCGGCCCAAGGAGCAAGCTGCCCATGCTTTGACCATTCCTTACGTCTGACAGGAGGAGACCGGCGACAGGATCATGATTCAGAACTTGCCTACGCTGCTCATATAAAAAGGGCTTCATAAAATGCGATGATGCAAAGGAGTTTTGCACACAAATCACTCAAGAGGGCCACATGGAACTCATCATCACCCACAGCACGTCCACCACAGCAAGCCTCTCAAGTGACATACTTCCAGAGCCTTCTCTTTGTGCTGAACCGTCCTACTGCATCTCTCGAGATGCTTCCGATGGGCACTGACAAACAAGACAAGTGTTCGCTTGTTATCTGAAAAAACCAAACCCACAGTGGCTGAAAGTCCTTTCAGGCAGTAAATGTTTACCAGCAGCTCCAGCAGCTAGCTGTGCTCTATACGTAAACATGTGCGCCACATTCAGCTGGCCTTTAAGCCCACGTGCTCGCGGCGCGCTAATGTACATGTATGTATACGGCCCTGAGCAAAGCAAACAGGCAGGCACGGCCTAATAAACTAATTTGCTCCCGTCGCCGCGCAAGGTCACCAGATCAGCCGGGCCAAGGGGGAATAAGACTTCCCAAATGAAATCAAATGGCTAAAGCACAAGGCTCCCACTAAGAGGCTACCGGACCCCTCGAGGGGGAAGCTCAGCTTTCCCATAATGACACAGGCAGCACACATTCCATTCCAATATTTCCACTATGGCTTCCAAAACGCAAAAAAAAAAAAGAGAGAGAGAGAAGGAAAGGAAAAAAAAAAGAAAAAGTATGAAAAAAAGAAAAGAAAAGAAAACCACCCTGGCCTAAGTTCTGGACATGAAGCCTGCATGGCCTTTTAACAGACCGTCTTTGTGTTTCTAAGGCAACAGTCGAGGGCCAACCCCCTTGAGCTTTGAAAACAAACAGGCCTTCTGTGGTGTTCAAAAGCCAGACGTGAACCAGAGGCTCCTACACGTGGGACAGGTCTGCTGTGGGCTTCTCAGGGCGATGGCGGCCACAGAGATGTTAATGTCGTAATGGCAGGCCTTCATACAGTAAGACAGTAATTGCCTCTTAAAGGAGCGTGAAAACATCGGGTCACGTGGTGGGGCCTGAACTCATGCACCATGCTCCCGGGGCCAAGGCGGCCTGAGAATGGGGCACTGTTCAACAGTCAAAACAAGCCGCCGCCTTAGGACCACCTCACCCTTTAGAGCAGCCTTTATTAAAAACCAAACGTGCGCAGACCTGAACTAAACTCATTGTGTATTTCCTCTAAAAACAACTCATTTCCTGCTCACTTCCATAATTGAACCAGGCCACACGTACGGGTGTGTATTTTTAGTCATTCGCAGCTGCTCCACAGGACATGAGCCACCAACAATGAGTTGATGATGGTCTCTGGGTCACTGTTCTCGAAGACAATCATGAGATTGAACTCATGATAAGGCTGTGAGCTACAGGGGTGGTCCTGCCTCAATGGCTGCTGTCTGAGGAGGAGAAGAGAGGAATGACAGCGCCTTCAACTGAGGAGCTTCTCCATTGTTCCAGCCTTTGTCTTTGAGAAGCCCTGCTCATGCTGGCGAAGGAGGCCAGGCTGGCCAGTCATCATCCCTCGTGGGCAATGAGTCACATGGCAGCTCAAGAGGGTGGGTGGGTGTCTGGCCTCAACTCCACCCACCCATGCTGTCCACGGTGAGGGGACTGAGGACTGGGAAAGGGGGAGTGAGGAACATCTTCAACAATGATTAGCCTGTGCTTGACCCTAATTATTTTGCACTGTAGTCCCTTATCACTTAGTCAAGCAAGCCAAGTCATGCCACATGGCACGGGCATGCTGAAATCACTTCCTGTTTTGATTAAAGTCCTCAAAAGTCACAGCTGGAGGCATAGTGGGCTTGAAAAGTCAACCAAAAGACATCTCCAAGGTGTGAGAGAATCAACATTTTTCAAAAATCAAACAAATTATTCAGGAAGAAGATTGAGTCATGCATGCGTTTCCACCCACTCTCTCTCTCACCGTTAATCATTTACATTTTCAGGCCGTTACAGCTCAGTTAGGCTAGTCAGTGCCAACTGAAAGCTTTGCTTGGCTTCAAAGCAGCTCGTTTTCTCATCTTTGACACCCTCCAAGGTGTTTTTCCTGCCTAATTAAATTTTAAATGGCTTAAAATGCTTCAGCAGGAGTATGTCAAGACCAACGTCCTCGAAAACACACACACACACACACACACACACACACACACACACACACACACACACACACACACACAGTGTTATGGGGAACATGTTGTATAACTTTGGATGTGCAATGTTCAATTCTACAGAGGGCTGGCGCAACACGAGCAAGCCCATTATTATGGAAATATACGGCGGCCCACTTTAACAACCTCTGTTCAAAGTCATCCTCATGTGTCTCGGGTGTCTCCAGAGCTGTGGCAGAGCGAAGAGGGTTAGAGTCCCTGCTGAGCTCAAAACTCTCCGATGCCCCCGATACAGCCAGAGTTAATTAGTACGTTTTCTCGCAGCATGGAGAAAGCGTTGAGTCAGCAGAGCCGGGCCGAGTCGAGTCCGTAATCCTCTTCCAAGCGTTTTCATGAAAAGAAGCAGCCATGGCCTCACCCTCTTCAGGGTTCAGTGGCTCAAAGAAAGTGCTGATGGCACCAGGCTGACCACCGTGCGGCCAACTTTGTTCTACGCAACCCATTATGCGATAGTACATCCACTCTGTATTGCTTTACATAAAATATGCATTAACAAAAAGGGTACAGGCATTTTACAAGGCATCTCGCTGACGGCAAAAGCACATTCTGGAGCCACATACAGTACATGGCTCTTGGAGACAGCAGGTCTTCCAAAACGGCGCAGCACAAACACAACATGTTGTCCGTCTGGAGCATGAAATCTGATGGGCTGATAGACAGGGTCTCAGTGGTGTGATTGCATGCTGAGGGCCGACTGAAGGGAGCCAGCGTTTCCAGACCAGGCCAGGCCAGGCAATCAGCGGGCCATGTCCCAATCGCTTACTTCAGTAGTGGCTGGGCTTCTAATGTTTTTTATCAACGGCCTAGGAACCTTTAGCCAGCAGGCAGATAAAAAGTACGGGCTAAAGTTTGTGCTTCCTGTAATCTGCCCCAACTCCAAACAGCCCGTCTGACCCTGTTAGGAGAGCTTTGGAAGGAATGGGAATGTTCCAATAGAGAGCAGAGCTGATGCTCGCTCTCACGCTGCTGGGGAGATTAGAGACTCCACTGAGGATGGAGACAAAGCTTGACTTGGGGGAGCCGTGGAGAAGGCAACAGCCCATGGGGACCCGGGTTCAAATCCAACCAGTGGCCATTTTCTAATCTCTCCTGATCTCTCCCTCTCCCACTCACTTCCTGTCACTCTTAACTGACCCATCTGTACAAAAGAGACGCAAAAAAGATCTTCAAAAACAAACTTTCAAAAGCCCTTATTCACACCCTCACTTTTGTACACAAAATGTTTGTAACCCATGATGAGGCCCATCTTGGTTAGGTCCCTCTCTTTCAAATAGCACCGTCAGGAAACAATTACCAATTTAAACGAATCATGACAGGCCTGCAAAACAAAATGATCACAAATAAGGAGAGGAAGGGAGAAAATCATTTGAGGATTGGGACTCAATCAAGCCCACCACTGCGGCTAGCATTTAATCTAGCATGGTGAGGAGAAATCCAATAACTGAATTCTGGGGCTTTGCAGAGGATGCATGATGGACCCTCCGAAGGGATTCAGCCGGGATCTGATGAGACTCTGGAGACACCCTGATGCTTAACATTCCCATAGACTACATGATTACCAATAGGCTCTAAATGCATAACGTTTCCATAGGCTCTAAATGCATAAAGTTCCCATAGACTACATGATTACCAATAGGCTCTAAATGCATAACGTTCCCATGGACTACATGATCACCAAAAGATTCCAAATGCATATTAACAGACTACAAAAAGGTTCCAAACGCATAACGTTCCCATAGACTACATGATTACCAAATTCCACAAATGAGACAATTTCCAAAAGGCTGCAAGTATTCATTCCTTCATTCAATGTCCCCTTGCTTGTTTTAGCCAGTGGGGACTGAACCGAAAAGGGCTCCAGAGGAGCTTAGGAAAGTCACCAGCCTCAGTGACATACTTCACACTGAACAAACTTCTATTCAAAGTGCTATGTGGAATTAATTAGTGAGGTTAAAACATCAAAAAACCCTTGAAGCAGCAACAGAATGCGGTGAAACCTCAGCACTGACGCAATGTGAGGCTGGCCCTCCTCCATCACAGACTAGCATGTGTGGCTGCTGTGTAAAACAGTCTAGAACACAAGAGAAGGCAAAGCTGCGTTCAAGATGACGCCAAACTAAGGATCCCATTAAACCCCACACAGCAGCTTTAATGATCTTGGGTATCAAGCTCTCTGAGGTTTGGGATCTCAAAGGACTGACGGTATTGAGATAATGTCCTAAGTGACCTTGACAAAGACAGAGAGGTCTAGTGGGAAATGCTGGTCTCGGAACAACAAGCAAGCCCTGCCTGGTTACACATTCCTGGAGGTGTTGCCATGGGAGCTGGTTCACACACATATTTTCAGTTTTTTATTCATGGGGACAAAACACCCGGAGAGCTTCAATTATTTTCCCCAGCGGTGGTGCCTTTCACACAAGCAGTCAATTACAATGACTAAAACCCCAAACAACCCAAAGGTGTAGTTTCAGCGATCCTGACAATGCTCCTGCTCGCTTATGCATTTGCTTGCTCATAACACACACACACACACACACACACACACACAGGTTCCCTCTCTTTTTCACTCGTTCACCTGTTTATCATTGCTTTTGCCATTACCTCACTAGCATTGCACATCTATGCATAGGCACACTCCAATCTGTGGCTGTTTGACAGATGTGCTAAGCTGATAATCACGTTACAAAATCTACTGGCTTCCTTCTACACTGCAGCTTTGGTTAGAACCCTTTTCATCCTCCTCACCAGAATGGGGGAGGAGTCCATGAAGTCACAAGCAGAAACTGTTTATTTTCAAATGTAAAGACCAACAGCGGTGAAAAAGCCCAGCCTGATTAGAATACGTCAGGCGGACTGAACTGTTGCTACAGATTCTATTTTAATGAGAGAAGGTCACGAGTTGGAGTACAAATTCAGTCCCTACATCCAATATGTGGAAGGGGGGGGGGGGGGGGCAACAAACCACAGCTGTCGGCCTCAACAACTCCCCCA
>JASCQY010000031.1:2489041-2499775 GCA_030264315.1 Sardinella tawilis
TTTTTTTTTTCGCCCGCTCGCTTCATATTTTTGCTGAAAAAATCCGAGAACCAACTAATTTAATTGGTGTGGCCTTATCAGGAACTCCTGACTTTTACTGAATAATACACTACACCTAAATTAAGTATAAAGCTTTTGAAAAGGGAAAGGAGTTGATGTGAGTGTGTAGCATATCTGTTTCTCTTGAGGGAAATCTAACTCAGAACTAGCATGTCATATTTGAAGAACAGTTCCGTTCCGTCTCTTTGGAACCAATCTCTTGATGTCTTTGCTTGAGCAGCACCATTGCAGGAACTGCGGTGAGATCTTCTGCAATGCTTGCTCTGACAACGAACTGCCCCTTCCGGCCTCGCCCAAGCCGGTGAGAGTGTGTGACACGTGCCACGCTCTCCTGCTCCAGCGCTGTTCCTCCACCACCACCTAAGTGAACCACAGGGAGACCTGAGGCTTGCCACACTACAGTCGGCACACACTTACAGTACACCACGGCCACAGCAAAGACTCCAGACACTGCTTTTACCCAGCAGAGGCTGCAGCAGCAGCAGCCCCCTGTTGGCTGTTACTGACACAACACAGATGCAACTAAAATCCAAGATGGCCGACCACTGGTTTCAGGTGTCAAAACAAAACAAAAAAGAAGATAAAAAAAGAAGAGAACGTTTACATTCTCCTCAGTGTTGTGCCTGAGCCAAGATACTCTTATGAGATTACATTTTTTGGCAGCTGGCCACAATCAAGACATTCTGAAGGACTGAACATTCCAAACTTGAAGTACAAATACCTCTCTGTAGTCCTTGCAATGCATCAAATCAGATCAGTGTGAAGACTATTGTGATAAAAGCTCTATGCCTGTGATGGACTAAAGACTGTTGATATATCTGATGTATAACTGAAGAGCAGATATTAATTGATATTCACATGTGCCTAAGTAAGAAGCCAAAATGCTGAAGGAGGACATTTACCGACATCTCTTTACAGAAAAGTCAGACCAAGAAGTTTGACCATCTTAAAGCACTAAGGTTATTAATGCTGCTTTGATTTCAATGTCAAAAACTGCACAGTATCAGTTCTACAGAATTTGCCATTTACTTACAGAAACTTGTCCTTCTGTGCATTTAGAACGAAGTACTACGGTATGTAATATAGCACATAATGTATTATAAGCCAAGGCTTTTACTTTATTCCCTTTTATTTGTACAGTGTAAACTGGAATGCCTCCCAAAAGACTATGTATGATGTCTGTATGATTTATAATTAATTTATGACAAGTATATGAAAACAAACTTGTAACTTGACCCAACTTCATAAAATGGCCAGATATTTAAAATGTGAAATATTGTACAGTTGAGTATGTACTAATCACTGATGGTTATACTGTTGTTTTTGTATTTGCGTGGAAGCACAATGGATACTGATTAGTTGTTTCAAATTTAATATACACAACCTTTAAATTTAAATACCCTGGTTGTCTGAAATACCACTTTCATATCCCAGTGCAACAATGACATTTGGCATGGTTTTATTCAAATAATGAATTCCACAATCTAACCACTTGAGAGTATTGTCCACTTGAAACTGTTAAACCATTAAGTGCTCATTCAGCTGGTTTTAGTTACTGAATAGAGTTAAATGACTTGTGTCAAGAGCAACCTTTGGAGGGTCAGGGGTTATATTTGCAGTTTCATTGGAAGAACCATTGGAGTCACCATCCACCAGTTTCTAAATAAAAACTTCAAAGGAACTGACTTTTGATTATTATTGTGTGGTTGTGTAGAGGCTGTAATGGTAAAATAATAATGATGATAATAATAATAATGTTGTAATTGAGATTCCCCTAAACTCAAAAGTTGCCATGGTCATTTTGAGGCGCCCAGACCACTTGTTCCGGGTACCTTTCCAAATTATTTAGAGGCCTTTTTCAAGCTGAAAGATAACAGAATCTCTGTGATAATGAATACTAATAAGAACACGCTCTGATGAATTTGATTTCACAACAAGCCAGATAGATCTGTAAACCATTGCTATGTATAATTCATGTTCCATCATACAGACTGTGCAGCAATCTTAGTGTGTGGAGAAAAAAAACATACATAAAGGTATATTGTGAAATATAGCACTATTGTCTTTATTTTATCTCTGGGTCAACTCTTGAAATATTCAGAGATCTGAACCCTGTGTCAACTGCACAGTCCAGGCTAACATTTTATTCTGTATAAAAAAATATCGACGTGGAACTACAGTAAAGGGATTTCTCATCATGAATTAGCAAACTGTAATCATGAATTACTGTTCACAGTAATCTAGCTCGCGATCCGATGATGCCATTACATCTCATAAATCTCACAAACAATAAACCATGAACAACAAGAGTTTATATAAAATTTTAATAAGTAAAATTTACAATAGCTGGTTAACCTATGTAATGAGCCCAAATATATATATATATTTATATATTTATATAGACATAGCTTTTTTTTGTTATTCCACTCTTTGAGACTGGAAAATATGCTAAGTACATTTTTATGAACATGTGAAAACATCCAAATACAAAACAACTCTTCCAACTTTGGGTTGAAAATGGTGGAACTCTGAACAGAGTCTAGTTCTAGAACATTCCTCTCAGCCCACTTCCCCGTGAGCCCATACCTCCAGAATTGTTGTAGAAAGCACCGCCACGACCTGCAAACAAACCAGTTAGACCAGTCAAATATGGCAGCCACTTAATATGCAGACACAGACACCCAGATTGTAGTTCTTACCATTCTTTACAATATAATCAAAAGTCAAGTCTAGCATTGTATACACCGGGGTGCCCAAACTTTTTCAGCTTGTGAATGACTTTTGAAATGACGTCTGAAAAAGTCAACCACACAATTCTTTTTTACACATTACACTTTTTTTGCACATTCCCCCTTGCTTCAAATTTACCACAATGTTGCCTATGTTCCTCAGTTCTGTCTAAAATTGCATATTATTAAGTATTATTAAGTCATTATGCTGCTTTTAGCGAATGATGTCAAAAACAGAAACTCTTTCACCCCTGGACAAAGCTCTCAAAATCTTAACGAGAACTTGAGACTAGTACTAGGCTACTGTAGGCTACTTTGCCATCTCACACACACATTAGTACACAGCAGACAGTCAACCTTCAGATAAACACCGAACAGCATTTTTTCTTGTAATGTTTTGCAAACTACCTGCACTGCCTTAATGATCTACTGGTCGACCGTGATTGACTGGTTGGGCACCCCTGGTATACACCAAATTTATTCATAGACTTACGTAACTTGTGCACTACAATAATAGTCATGTGCTTTGTAATATGGCAACCACATACAGTATCTTCACAAAATGATACTGACCCATGTCAGACCCTCCACTTGAAGTTGAGTTTAAAAACAACTCAATGTAACGATGCTCTGATGGGAGAAACAGAAAAAATAGGATAATGCAATAAGTAACCCATTCCTCATATAGTCACATAATCATATTCGTAAAATGTCATTAAGACAAAAACTGAGTTTTTGTCAATCTAAATCACACATACAATCCTCTGGCAAAAATCTGATCTAACTTGGAATGACAGCTAGGTCAGTTTCCTGTTCCATACTTCCTCATGTACTGTTAACCAGGACTCTGGTAGCCAATACAAAAGCTATGTTCTGTCGCCATACACATGGGTTGCACAGGAGATAACAGATCTAGATTAGATCCAGTGCAACCCAGAACAAAACACGGGCATTAGGACTCCCTTGTATACTTCCTCAAATCCCTGACAATCCTCAAAACTAGTTTCCCGACTGCATTTCATGATGTTGCACTTTAAAAGAGCTCTGCCCTTTCATACTTAAGCAAACAGCACGCCTGAGAGGATTTTGCTCCCTTGGCTAAAAGCAGCAGCTAAGGGCACATACGCATGTGATTCTTGTCCTTTGACATTGCTGACACTGCATCCTCATGTGACGCAAACTCCACATCGGCCTCCCCCGTGGACTTGCCGTTGGGGCCCACGTCAATGCGCACCCGCACTGGATGAAGGGGCGCAAAGAACTGCAACAACACAAACACACAACAGAGGGTCATTAGTGAAGTTAAAGGGAATTGGGTATTTGGATCTGGGGTGAATCAACCCATAGTCGGTTGGCGTTGCCAAGTGCTGTCGGTAGGAACGTCAGAAAGTCTCTTTTAATCTGTCACATGTGCACACGTGAACAGTGAGACGGGGACAGACATGACAACGTCCGGGGAGCAGTGCATAGGGACGGTACCATGGTCAGGGTACCTCAGCCCTGGGGGTGGTTGGCGGATAGCACTGGTCGTTCGCTCCCCCCCCCCCCCCCCATGACCTGTGGTGTTGGGTGTCACGTCACAATTTAGGAACGGCTCAGCACAGATAGTACCTGGCCAAAGCAAGTACAAAAAAAGCACAACAGGTACCAGGTACAACCCCGAATGGAAAACCTAAACAAGCAGTGGAAACAAGTGGAAAAGGGACTACCTAATGAGGGCAAGGAAACTTTCATAGTTTCAATTTTTTTTCCCTGTGCCCCTATCATTTAGTCTTAGCTGCCATTTTGCGAAGTCAGTCTAAGTAGCTAACCAAACACTGTCATTTTTGTACCCACCGACAGCACTCCAGAACCTCAAAGAACAGGGATATACAGTAGGTAGATCGCCTCTGTATTTTCCCTTTACATTTTACATCATTGCCTCATCTGTCTGATAATGCTATAATAATGTTAGACGGAGAAACATGAGTGGTCATTTCTGACAGCAGGATAGAGGAGGCCTAAGCTACGCGAATGATGCTGCATGACGCTGCTCTTACATTGGCGATGTCGGCCTCAGTGGCTCGGAATGGAAGGCCCCTCATGTGCACAAAGTGACCGCTGTGGAAACTGGAACCCGAGTCACCCCCGCCGCCATAACCATGGCTACTCCCACTGGCTGAATAAATAAATAAATAAATAAATAAATAATTGCATACATAAAATATATATATTTAAAAAAGAATACAGGCATGGGCTGCAACATCATGCCTTAGACTGCAGGAAGGGAAAGCTAAACTGAACAGACTCACAGCTGTAGGTTTTTAATTGTTCTCCTACCTCGGCTTCGATCTCCTCTTCCTCGCTCTTCAAACATGCCATTGCCAAAGCAGTAGTTGTTGAAGCCATTATAGTTGTCAAATCCACCATAACCTATTAAATAATCAAAATGAGGTTGATGGTAAATGCATGCATGCATACTTATCAAAACAAGCACTCTAGTGCTATCTCCAAAGTGGAGGACACATACCACCACTGTAGCCACCCCCACTGCGCATCTGGTCCAGAACTGCTCCACCTCTCCCTGGTCCAGGACCAAAGAACCCACCACGACCCATTATGGGGCGATCGTAGGGGCCCGGGCGCTGTCCCATCATCCTCCTGGGCACCTCATAGTACGCCCGGATCTCATTGCGGCTGCTCTTGAATATCTCGATGTACCTGAATTTAGAAAGTACGGCATCATGGGCTAGGCGCATAAAATGTGCATCTTGATACTTGGCACCATGATATATTTAGGACTTGTACAAGCATGTTCTCCTTGGGTTTAGGCCAACTAGTCTAGTTCTACAAAGTTAAGAAGAGAACAGGCACTGTGGTATACTGAAAGAATATGTTACATCATTAAGTCGATATTTCAGCCACAAAAAAATGATTTCTTATGATAAAAGGCAAAATATTCTTATTCTTAGAAAGAATTTTGAGACACTAAAAGGCCATTTCACCCAGTATCAGTATTTGACTATCAGCAAAAGGAACTATGACCAGGGACATACAGAGGAATACCAGTGTTGTGAAGAATAAGGTGAGATCAATGCCCAGGTGTAAAAATGAGAAAAACTTCAGATGAAAATGGATATTTATGATACATCTTTGTCTGGAGCAGAAAGATGCATGATCCCAACCAAGATCTAACCCTTCCCCCTTCCCAATCTTCACACCCCAAATTTACTCTCACACACACGCACACACGCACGCACGCACGCACGCACACACACACACACACACACACACACACACAGTAAAGACATCCATACACCCATCCCTCTCACAAACACATGCATGTATGCATACACACACACACAGATACAAAGACAAACACACACCCGTCCCTCTTCCCTCTCCCCCTCCCACCCTGTCCTGGTCCCACAGTCAGTGAGAGCACACCCCAGCCCCAACCCCAGTCCCCAGTTCCCAGTCTTGCTGGCCCCACCTGTGCCCTATTCTTTCCTTGTGTTTCCCCAGTGCCTTTTCTGCTATCTCCTTTGAGGCAAACTGCACGAAGGCTTCCCCTGTGCTCCTCCCCTGGTAGTCCATCGGCAATGTTATCCCATTTGGAACGATTTTCAACCCTTTAACCCAAAGGACAAATAACCCCCACAAGGGGAGACATGTTATAAACAAAACGCAACATATCCCAAACTGTGGAGAAATGATCAGAAATAATACCCCACCCCTCCCCCCAAACCAGACCCTGCCACCAATTCTGATTTTAGGAAAATTATTTCCTGAATAACACTTGAGGACCAAATAAAACATAATTTATTACTTCTAAAGCCCATCAATGTAATGCCACAGGATTAATGAAAACAAACTGTATGTCCAGCTTGCTTTAACATACTTTTTATCCAAACACAAAATCATAAATTACCATTTGGAGAATATTTGATTCCAAGCGTAAGTACAATATTTTTAGGATGCGTCAAGCCATATTCATTCAAAAAAGTATAAACATACAGTATATGGCTCCACTAAAAAAGATGGCGCTGCTTGATTTGCCAAAAAAGCATCCAAAATCATAAGATCCATTTTGGACAGTGCTTGCGTAGGGACATGGCACAAATACCTGCGAAGAATTGCACAATCTCCTCCTTGCTGCAGCCAAATGGCAGGCCTCTGAGACGCAGCGTGCAGCCGCTGCTGCTGTCATAGTCTGTGGGCCCACAGCGCTTCAGGACCCAGTCCATCTCGCTGCGGTTGGACTTGAACACTACAGGGTGGCACAGCACACATATCACAGCTTTAGGTTGCAGCGCCGGAGATGTCAGCTGGATCAATGCCATGAGTAACATACAAATGCAGGAAGTCCCAGACAGAACAAAGATCACACACACACACACACACACACGCTAACAATGATAAAAAAAAGCTGATGCCTGCTTTCTTGGCTGCTGTCTCAGTAGCTGCATTTTTGATTATGTTTGGATTACTGAATGCTGCACACACACTGAATGCAAAATTCAACTCCCTACAAGCAACAGAGGCCTCAAGCCACTGTCATCTCCCAAATGATTATATAATGGGTACAATAGCCTTGTATCAGCAGTATCAGCCTTTACCCTCAGTGGCTAATATATACAGTTCCTTGACCTACAAAAGGTTTGAAATATACTGTACAAACGGTCTGAGTGTGAAACATCTACCTTCAATATACCGGTGGCCCATGTATTTGCGATCCTTAGCCAATGCATTCTTGAAATCTTCTGCCGTTTTCAACTCCACAAAGGCCTCTCCACTAGGCCTCCCCTCTTTGGAGTATGTGAAACATACCCCATTTACTTTGCCAACAATGTCACAATCTGAAAAAGAAATCAAGCTCATCCATGGTCAGCTAAAGACTCGTAGACTTTAATAGACAAATTAATCGAAATACATAGTAAAGCTTGTCATTTTTTAAAAAGGACACTGCTTGGTAAAGACTGTACAGAATGTCCCCTCACCAGAGAAGAAGGAGGCAACTTCTTCTTGAGTGCATGACCATGGCAAACCTCGAATCCGCACCACATATCCCTCATCATTATGAGACATTTTCAGTCTGCTGCTGACAGTTACTGCAAGGGACCAAAAAATGAACTGAATAAAACTCAGATATAGGTACACATTACTGCTTGCATGGGGATTTTTTCGTTTCCTAACGCACGAACAAGGACAACCTTTATTTGCTTTACGCAAGAGTGGATAGAATATGACACAAACTCTCACAGTTGCTCATGACAGAATGCAGGTACAAAATGTGTAGGCGCATGTCCAGAATGAACTGTTCCAAGGTTAGGCAAACTAACCTACAGTAGCACTGCAAGTCGGTAGACCCGTTTGATCAGGTTGAAGTTACTGCATTGCTACAGTTTAACCGTTTTACGACGCTAAGGTTATTCGAATGGATTCAGGACAAAAAAGAAAAAAATGAAAGCGGATGGTATCTCACAACATGTTCATGAATAATGTTAAATGAACAAGTTACGACACTGATAACCACAAAACCCTCTCCGTTAACGTTAGCTGCTACCCCGTTAGCACCAAACTGTCATTGACTTGACAACAGGAAGCTTCACCTGTAGCATGATGTTGCCTGTATTGACGGCTGTAAGACGTTAGGGATAGCCCGCAGTACTAACATGATACAGAATCATTCTTGACCAGAAGAAAAAGCAACGTGTTTTTGGTAATAAAGCAGCATAGGGTGGTGATTACACTGTTAGCAATGTACAAATGTGATAATTCATGCTTGCCGTTTAACGTTAAAGTTAGCTAGTTAGCCTGAGACAGCTGACTACATTAAACGTTATGTCACGTTAGCTAGCTGGCCAGCGAAGTGGTCTGTGACAGAAAGACAGCTAAGACATGACGGTGAAAACATAATCGATACCACTACACGGCTGCATTTATAATATAACGACCCATTTCCACCCAAGGACACATTGAGACACAATGACAATCAGGTGTTAAGTGGAGGTAGGCAAGAAGGACAAGTTCCGTACAGAACATGGTATCTGCTATCGTTAGCTAACATTTGCTAGCGGCAGCAGATCACCGTAGTCGGTCAAGCAACACTGAGCAAAACTGACATATTTTCGAACCTGGTCAAAAGACATCACACTGAATATATGAGAATGTCAACTTCCTCTAAACAAATAGTACACATGGACATCTGTGAACAAATTGATGTACAACCATAGAAGACTTTACAAACGATATTTTTCTTTACCGTCAACCGCCTGTCTGTCCTCAGATAGGTAGCTAAGGAACAGCGTTTAGGTAAACTCTCGCGAGACTTTGTGAGATCAGAGACTTTGCAAGTCCGCCGGGGGCTAGTGGGGCTATTGAGCTCTTATTATTAGAGGAATTGTGCACAAAATGAAAAAAGCATGAAACTTTCAGGGTTTGTTCGTGATGATGTAAGCTTCAATTTGAGACGTGGAGGCATTCTCAGTTTGACCCCTGGTGTCAGCTAGAGGTCATGACCTACAGGATGTGAAATTTCTGTGCATGAAATTAGAAACTATCTTAGGATCTAAATGTGATAGAAATACATAAATGTGCATTTCTGTATTTCTGGCCATGGGAAACTCAAGTACAATACTGATATCACTCTTAGAGGTCATTTGGGGGGTCAGCTAGAGGTCACTGACCTCTAGGATTCTGAAATTCCTATGCATGAAAATAGGAACGGATGTATCTTCCAACTGTGATAGAAACTCATTTAGGCCTACAATTCTGATATCACTCTTGGAGGTCAGTTTTGGGGTCAAAGACCTCCAGGATGGTGCATTGCTGTATATGAAATTGGAACATATCTCTGGTTCTAAATTTGATAGAGATGTAAACTAAATGTGTATTTCCACGTTTTTGGGCATGGCAAACTCATTTACAATGATATGACTGCTCTGGGTGCGGCTATTTAAAGCCTCACTTTTATTTAAAAGCGACCATCATAGCTGCATAATGTTGTTTGTTTACCCGACTCCTGGCCTTCACCGTCTAGACACCTTTCTTTTACTGTCTATGCTAGACACTTGAGTTGCCTAGGCCGCAAAAAGCCAAGGCTTACAGGTCTCTATTAAAAATGGCATTCTGTTGAAACAGGGAAGAGTTCTAGCTTACTGCTACACTGTACCATGAAATTACACTTTAGGCCTACACATAGGCTAGTCTACCCCTATAATTTTCTATAGGTGCATTAGAACTAGTTTGCAGAAAGTAAAACAACGTGAAAGCGTTTGGTAGGCTACTACACCAGACGGATGTAGCTAGGTCTATCTCCAGAAATAATTTTTCATTCGAATAGGCTAGTTTAAAAGTAGGCTACTTTAGGCTCTGCTTTGCGGAGCAGGATTGATGACTTTTCACACTGTCCCTTTAAGAATGGGCTGCGCTGATGCTGAAGTCCAACGTCCATCCATCTCTCGGGGAGGCACTGAAGACAGAGTTCATAGAGGAGTTTTGGGGAGAAAGGCAGCAATGGATATACCTATTTTTATAATGGATGCATTTTCCAATTTACCTTTCAAAGGTAATCCAGCAGCCGTATGTCTATTGCAAAAGGTAAGTTACAACAATTGGGAAACAGCATTCCATTACAGTTAAAGTAGGCCTATGATAATCAAAATACATTTACATAAATCCTACGTGTGCCAGTACGCACATTCTTTTAGGCTTGGAGCCCTGGCAAAGTGCCATTTTAATGCAGCTTCGGTAATTTTAGCTAAAAGAAACATGATTTCGCTGTTAGAAAAGAATAACGTGCAGACATCATAACTTAGGCTTTATGTTATGTTTTTACATGCCCTGTGCCTGCATCATACAAATGATTTTATTTTACTGTAGTTGCTTAGCCTGGGCTCGCCCATTCCGTGACGTTATCGGCCACGCCCGCGGCCTCGCACGGTCTGGCCAAGCATACTATTCA
>JASCQY010000031.1:2499875-2510752 GCA_030264315.1 Sardinella tawilis
TGCAAAATCAAAAAGTCCACATCTAAATCTATTCAACAATGTTGAAACTGACCTGCTACTACATTTTTTATTTTTTTTGCTGTTTTGAAATCCTAAAACGTCACTGACCCATATGCGTGTGTGTGTGTGTGTGTGTGTGTATGTGTGTGTGCTTTCTCCTTCTGTCTGTCCATGTTTCTGTTCTCTGAATTTATGACAGAAATCATGATGCAAACCTTATCTGGCCAGTTGGCTGGGTGCTGCCCAAGACTGAGCACCTGGTGTTTATGAACAAAAATAAGCTTCTTGGACAAGTGGAGGCAGGGGAGGAGAGGCTCATATGGTCTTAGCAAAACTCATCAGTCAGTTCCTCCCTTAATAAAACTTTAATTGGACATGCATAGTTGCAAAATAAATTCAATTTATAATTGATTGATGGAAATAAAGGGTTGTGTTCCGTCTAATACAAGTACATTTAAACATGCAGAAAAATTGCTTAAACTGAAAAGCCATCCATGATGCTTAGCTTAGCTTTTTCATGTAAAAGCGCACCAAAGTAAAGAGTCAATATTAAGTTAATCATTAGTGAAATTAATGAGTGTGCCTTTAATTTGCATGAATGACCATCGATCCAAACGCAGCCTAACTTGAGCGGCGCTATTCCAAATACATATAACGTTCATATCTCGCTTGAGGGCATAAATCATAACAGGAAATCTGCCTTCTCATTTAACGTCACCGCTTCAAAGTTGACACACCCCCTGCGCCCCGAACAGATTTTGTGCCAGTGACGGCTATACCTCGCCAAAGATCTCCGGCTGCCCAAGAGCGCACCAGGCATCGCTGGGGACAGTCCGGGATTTATATCATATTTCTCTGTTGTTTACGCAATTATGTATCAATTAGCACTCAGTGTTATTAGTGTCATTTATCAGACCATAGGTGATGGACTGAGACCATGAAAAGTCAAGGATGTTTGCGGACGTAAGGATTCCGATCTGTTTCAGTCGTTGCATGCTTAAGTGAAGTGTCTCCAGCCGTTGGCAGATGTTGACATGGATACAACTTTGGATCCCCTCTTGGCTACAACCATTTATTACGAGGATGATGGCAATGACACCACCGTAAATCTCTTTGAACAGCCAGACTGGCAGGTGGCACTTTGGGCGATTGCTTACTCACTAATTGTGATCGTATCAGTTATTGGAAACGTCACTGTCATTTGGATAATCCTGGCGCACAAGAGAATGAGGACAGTAACCAACTATTTTATTGTTAATCTGGCATTTTCGGACGCGTCAATGGCAATTTTCAACACGGCGTTTAACTTTGTGTATGCGTTACACAACGACTGGTACTTCGGATTAGGATATTGTAAATTTCAGAACTTCTTTCCAATCACTGCCATGTTTTCTAGTATATACTCAATGGCAGCAATAGCCGTTGACAGGTAAGTCAGTCACCCAAAAGTAATTTCCTCTGAAATATCGTTATTTAATTAGGTTATCTTCCTGCAAGCTTACCTTTTCCTTAAGCTGAGCGGGAACGAGTATTCTCTTTGATAACAGGTCGTAGGGAAATGTGCAAACTGAGAGGCACGGCGCGCACTGAGCGCACAGAGCAGACACCAGATGTAAGCGCGAGTGCGCACCTGTTTTTGCAAAACATTAAACGCCAAAAACTATTTTCACACATTTTCGCCAAGATTTAATGGAAGATCCAAATGAATTTGCCTGTACTTTGCA
Source organism: Sardinella tawilis (assembly GCA_030264315.1). NCBI lineage: Eukaryota > Metazoa > Chordata > Actinopteri > Clupeiformes > Clupeidae > Sardinella > Sardinella tawilis. The sequence continues at coordinate 2,501,600 of JASCQY010000031.1, forward strand.
GTTAGTTAGTAAATTAGAGCAGCGTCTATGCCTGGGTTTTGACGCATGACACATGTCACCAACCCGTGAAAATGACAGGGTGTTTTAAGAAAGAGCAGTCCTCGCTTCAGTGGCTCTATCCTGTGACCGCAGACTTCTTTTGATCATCTCGTTTTGTAAGTGGAGTCCATGCAGTGTGTCTGTAAAAATGGGCTCTTGAAGTGTACTGTACCTTCAAATCTTATCAAATAGCCCATATCTATACACATTCTTTCCAAGAGCCAAAATAAATAGTATATTTTGTTGAGGTTTTTACATAGAAGCAAAGAAAGAGATTGGTTGAAAAATGCATTCATTGATATTTATTTCAGTCTAAAACTCCATTTGACATGTATAGTAGCCTATTGTATACTATAGTGACAGTATACTGCTGCCTCTGCCATTTCTTGTATCCTATCCACAATCTACTGTAGTCTCATCACTTAATTTTGAGGACTTTTGCTTTGGCTTAATTTAGCTTGGCCCTCACACAGTAAGAAATGTGTTTTGCAGCAGGTTCATCTCCTGACATGATTTCTCAGACAGTCAGTATGCGTTTACAAGGGACACAATAGGAATCATAGCTTTGGGCCAATCAAATTAGATGCTTCACAGCACCATGTGTCTGGATTGGAGGTGAGGTGAGCAGGCTCAGGCTGATCCATTCATCTAGGGATGCCCCTATATCTCCTGCAGATACATGGCCATTATTCATCCTTTGAAGCCAAGGCTGTCTTCCACCAGCACAAAGATAGTGATTGCTGTCATCTGGGTTGTGGCGTGTTCCCTGGCCTTTCCCCAGTGTTTCTTCGCCAGCACCAAGTTCTACCCGCCACGGACAGTTTGCATGGTGGAGTGGCCGGATGACTATGGAGGGCTCCATCAGCTCGTGTAATGTATCAACCACACTCTGAATAGGCCTATATCCGTGCAGATTGCAGAGTTTTACCTTTTACCCAAAAGTTGCATATGTGAGAGTTAGATATAAACTGTATTCACATGTGTTCCTCTTTTTATGGACTAATGTATACAAACAGCAAAAAAAGCCTTGTCTTAATTTGAATTCAGTATTTGAAGTTACTGTAAATAATTTAGTTGTGAAACCATATAATAAATGCTTGTGATTCCTTAAATATTTCTCTAGATGTGATTTTTACTTCAGATTTTTTATGTTAATATCTGTAGGAAAGTTTTATTTTGAGTTGTTCCACTTTTATTAGCAACAAATTTATTGTTTTATTTTTCCTATGTTCCCCAGATACCAGACAGCGGTCATTATCTTGATCTACTTGCTCCCCCTGCTGGTGATGCTTGTGACCTACAGTCTAGTTGGACACAGGCTGTGGGGCAGCAAGATCCCAGGGGAGGCTTCTGATCATTACCAAAACCAAATGCAGGCAAAGCGCAAGGTGAGCAAAACACAATAGCCAAGCTCAACTAATTCTTTGTTGAACTGTCTATTGTGTGGGGAATGCCTGTGTAATCAGTGGCTTCACTTAAAACAATCTCACATAATCTCAGCCAATCTCATGTTATTCATGAGTCACGTCTAAAATGAGCCTGACCCTGACAATGAAGTTCTGAGTTTGCGATGACAATTTTCTTACTGTACCATTGAACCGTTGTGTGCACCTCTCAAGGTTTACAATCCCAAAATTCAATCCTAAGGATTTAAGGGATATACTGTTTCAGGATTCAGCCCTTGTGTTTTCCCAACAGGTGGTGAAAATGATGATAGTGGTGGTGGTGACGTTTGCCATCTGCTGGCTGCCCTACCACATCTACTTCATTTTGGGCAGCTTCAACAAGGACATCTACAAGCAGCACTACATCCAGCAGGTCTATCTGGCCATCTTCTGGCTTGCAATGAGCTCCACCATGTACAACCCCATCATCTACTGTTGTCTTAACCAGAGGTGGGTGGCACACCAAACCCCTGCAACTCATTCGGTTGCACTCAAGCAGGTTGGTATATCACAGGGGAGTCGCCGATTCAGAGTTTTGAGTTTTACTCTGTCTGAATCGCGATGTCCTTCCTAACCCCAAGTCTTAAAGACATAGCCTACCTGGCATCAATCACTTAATCGTGAAGTCGATTCATGAGGCCATGCTGCTGCTAACCAAAGATAAAACAGAGAAAATATTCCCAATGTAATCCCAATGTCAATCCTTTAAGCCCCAGAGCCTAAGCCCTTAAAGTATTCACTGGCATAGATCGACTTCATGATTAGCCTGTTCCTGCCATTAAAGTCTTTGATGATTTTGGTCTAAGGGCTGAGGGCTTAGCAGGGATATTGGGATTTTGCCAGTGTCTCACGATCATTGCTTGACTGGCAGAATGTCGTTAGTTCAGTTATCATTGAAATGCCAATCATGTAATGTTAATTTGTTTAAACAACTTGATTACAGCCAGAGGGTTTCTTTTTCTATCAAGAAGCAAAATTTGCCAAGAGTCATCGGCATGTATAATGCATTAAACTGTGACATTCCTGTTGCATACAAATGATCTTGGTGTGGAGAGATGTCAGTGAAGCCACTGAATGCTGTCAGATTTAATTGGCTCATTAAATTGCTCACTTTAAAGGCTATTAAGACTTGAAGTGTTAGAGGGTATGAGAAAATATGCTAAATAATAATTTTTATATTTTGTGCTGGAGAACCTTTCAGGCACCTCAAATATTTGCGTGAAAAAGCACTCAAGCACCATTTGCAAATGAGCTATGAGACATGTGGCAGTGAACAGAAAATGAAAAATTTGGTAACACTTTAAAATAACTTTCATTGACATATCAACAAACCATTATTAACTATGAACAAATCAATTGCCGGATTAACAAAGATGGGCTAATGTAGTATAACTCATTATTTATTTACCAGACTGTAAACAATCCCATTAGCAGACATATGAACTATCTTTCATAAACATATGTATATTTTGGAATTGTCATTAAAGGAGTTCTCTGGAGTGAATCAAACCGAAGCCCTGTTGTCTGAGGCTATGGAGTGCTGTCGATTCACTGCAGAGAATATGCATTTGATGCAACCTAGACCGATTAACAAACCAATAACTATTGTTAACTGAATGGGGCATAGTGAAATTAAACTGAAAGTAAGTCACTATGCCCCATTTACTTAGTGTAAAGTTGCCGGTTCACTATTCGTAATTTTTTCGTTCTTTTTCCTATAGACAGCATTCACTGACTATGACCAACAGGGTTTTGGTTTGATTCACGCCGAACTTCTCCTTTAAGAGTCTTTGGAACCACTAAATCTTTGTTACTATTTCCCAGATTCCGCTCAGGGTTCCGACAAGCGTTCCGCTGGTGTCCCTTCATCAAGGTGTCCGAGGAGGACAACATGGAGTTGCAGCACATGCGGACGTTCCAGACGACCCGTAGCTACCACACTGAGAGCACCAGCGTGATGGCCCGCAACCACAGCAACGAGCAAGAGGACTCCATCTCCAAGCTGATCAGGCTAAGGTGATGAAGCTGACACAGATCCCTGCATGGAAATACACTGTGGATGGATGTGAATGGAAAATACAACGCAAGGACTGGATTAACAGCAAACGAAGAAACGACAGTGGATTCATATTACAATGACACCACAGTCACTGACCCCCATGCAGTTCCCCCAGTAGCCTAAGTTGAAAATGAACACATAATTAAGAAGCATATAGATCAAACTGTGCTTCAGTGGCATTAGCACCAAGCCTTATCTGTCACTCAGTCAGTCAGTCAGTCAGTCAGTCAATTATGAAGCTGCCATTTGTGTTTGTCTTGAAGGATGGTGTGAATTTGTGCGATACTTTTCATGCTACTCAGCATTGACCATATGTTGATACTGTAAGTTGAGGTCATCAATTCTGTACATATGGAATTAGTCTAAAAGTTCAAATTGTTGTTTTTGAGCCTCCATGCACTGTACATTTGGATTGCGAGGTGTACAAGAACAGACAATGCACTGCTATAATGGCAATGCAAGGCGAGTGCTTGTGAAGGCAGGTGTAAGCTTCAGTGTGAATGGATGAAGTAAACTGTTTTTGCTTTTTATTGTAAAGGACTAGTTGTTCATTGTCTACAGAAGAAAAAAATGTGAGGGTGCTATTTGCAGTGCTTAACAACATAGGAAATGCCAACCTGTGACAACTTAAGAGATCACACCAAGGGTGTGTGTTCAACACGAATAAGTTGCAGGCCTATTATTAATTAAAATACTTCATGCTGACACAGACGATCAAGGTATATTTTATCATGTAGACAAATGAAACATGGGATAAAATTAAAGTAAACAACAATTTTAAGATGTGGATCCCTCATCCCCACCCAGGGCCAAAGTGTACATTAGCCAGCATCATCTGATTTCAAAACTTGCGCAAAGATGCCGCTCGGTTCTTGGAGATTTTATGCTTGTTTGAAATCTGGAGTATTCAGACAAGAGCACTGTTCCAAAGACTGTTGAGAAGATTGTGATGAAAGGAGCACAGAGATGGAGACCTGGTGAGTGAGGATTGCAAAACATCGTCCATATAGGCTATTGTTGTGGTTGAGCGTGACAATGCGTATATCACCTGGACTTAGGATGACTTAGGCGGCAGAGACATTATTGAAGCCATTCTTTTATGTCTATGCTTCTGACAGGTTGAGGCACATCACCATGTGCACTGATGACAATGATGACTTTTTTATATATTATGATCATTTATGTTTTGATATTTTGCCAGAGATAAAAGCTGAGGAAATGTATTAAAATCGCAAGGCAGATATTTTAGGAATATTATCAGACAAAATGGACACAGGGACCTTTCAAAATGCAATTTGGTGTCACCTAAGGAACAGGAAATGTCCTGACAGGAAATCTTGCAAGTCTGTAAATTGTTGATGACAGTTTCCTTTTTTATTTCCTCTCTTTCCCTTTATTATTTTATTGTACTGATGAAAATGTGGCCTGTCTAACTAACCCTGTAGATGCAGAGATGCAGACAGTTCAATACCATTGGCTGCTAATAGGCTTCTGTGTCACTGAGGCTAAATGACAGATACTGTGGGGTTTAGTTATAAATGGTTAATCCAATCATTTTAAATAATTACAGCAGTCCACCATCATAACATATGGGATGTATCAAAACTCTATGTGAATTGTTGTGTGATTTTGTGGTCTGTGGTACAATTCACTGCAAGTTTTGACAGGCATGCCCTTTGTTGGAGCTCCAACAGAAGAGATTAAATAGAAAAGATTAAATAGATTTTGGTCTTGACATAATTCAAATATTTATTGATATTGAGCTTTGTCTTGATTTTCCTTATTCATGTAAAACATTAGGCAACGCATCCACTTCATAATATGCTATGCTGACATGTACAGTATGTGTCAAAGACCTTGTTGAGATGTTCTACTGATCATGCCATAGCTTTGTATTGCAGTGTTGGCACAATGTTCAGTGGACCTTTTTTCCCAGTAAAACATGTACACGCTACATTTGCTCACCACAGTGCAGCTAAAATTCTTTACAGTCACTTTATGCTACTTTAATAATCATTTATTTTCAGCTGTGTCATTGCATACTTATCAAAATATGTGTGTAATTTAATGTACAAAACATTCTCCTCTATTGATATTGTAATGTGTGCTATTTTATAGTGGAAGTCAGTTATAGGTATATATTGTACTTGCCATGTGTTGGGAATCAATAATACAGTATATCGCTATGCCCTTTACTACACATTTGTCCTTGTTGATGTGAATCGTACAGTGAATGTTGGAGCTTTCAAAATATACTTGTGAAGGAATAAATGAATGGAATACAATACTGTACAATTATCTATACAATTTTAGTAAGATTATGAAATGAATACTGCATGTGTTCACTATAAATGCCCGCTAAGTGTAGTGGACCATTGTGGAATTGTTTTATAGTAGTATTCAATAGATCATATTCAGTATTGGTATTGGTTAAAAACTCACCCTAACATTGTTTTTATACATAGGACCCTCCTTTGTACATGAAAATGTGATGAAACAAGTGGTCTGAATGAGGTCAGAAAAACAGAACAGACATGTAGGGCATTTGTGCTGTTTTCTTATCAGTTTGTATTGAGCATAAATGAGTCTGCCTACAGGTGCTTGTGTAGCAGAGAAGTAACTCACACGTGACACAGGTTTGGTTGCTCATCAAAATAAAGTTTTATCATATTACGGTTCATTTTCTGGAGCAACTATAGAGCGTCTATGTAATTGTACAAAATAAATGTCCTAAACCTCTGTTACCAAATAAGGCATGCATTCCTCATTCTCTGGGGCTAAAATACACTGTACAGGTATTCTCATGGTAGAACTCACAAAAAGAAATCACACGCGCGCACACACACACACCCATCCGATGCAAATTTATTATTCGGTTGCCAAGCCGCCAGAAGCCAAAAGGTTAAAGTATACTAATGCCCAAGTATACTTGTGCGGTTATTTGCTACACTGCAAAAAGTAATGGGTCACATAGAGACATAAGGAGACACATAGTGCTCCTTCAAGTAACCGTGGTAATATAAATATAAATTCATATGCATATGCTTTATATGCATGTAATATATGTATATATTATATATGTAAGGACTTCTCATAATGGTTATAGGTTTCCAATGAGTGAGGAGTCTTCCCTCTTGACATAGGGACAGGTTTGGCTGGGCAAAGGCATGACATTTTGTTTTTTTTTTGTCCACACACATTCAGATCCTGTTCTGCTTTGGTGCATGGTCGGTTCCTTTCTTGTGCAAATGAGGCAAGCAAGCCTGAGAGAATCTTGGATGTTTGACAGGGGACTGGGGGGTGGGGAGGGGCATTGATGTCTAGAGGAGGGGTGCAGCCGTGACCAGAGGTCAACTGTAAAACTGACCTTTTGGAGACATAAAATGGATGTTGATGGTCAGACAGCTCATCAATGGCTACGACTGAGAGCTGCACTACTGCAAGCAGAGAGGCTATGTGAATTATAATCTGAAACCACAATATGCTCGAGTAGACACGTGGAACCCCAAAACGCCAGACTGTAGTCACATCTCAGTCAGTCATGACATTACTCCCATGAAATACAAAAATAAAATAATAAATAATATACATATTGTTACTGAGTCAAAGATATTAACTCTGTGTGCCTAGAGATCTTCCCTTTTGCTTTATATTTAACTGTACAGCCACACAAAAATACACTTTTACAGCAGTCTTACGACACATTGTTTGAAAATATCTGAAAATAGACTCGAGTCACAGAGGATAGCCCGCCTCCTACATACTCACACTCACACAGACACACACACACACACACACAGATGCATACTCACATACACACACATAAACACATATAAACAAAGTGAAAAAAGGCCGGCAAAGATGGAATAACATTTGTGACGAACAACCCGTGATGGAATGGAGCCTACGGAGAATTTGGGGACCATCCCCCTTCCACCCCCATCCACCCTCCACTTCGGTGTGGTTCAAATGGAGCGTGTCTGGCAGCAGGGCCGGGGGACGCCAAGTGTAGTCACGACTGCAGCAGTCAGGCTGTGGGGGCGGCAGCGGTGGCGACGGCAACGAGGAGGGAGACGGGGTGGGGGGGGTGGGAGGGGGGTAGGGCGGATGCTGGAGGGCGGAGTGCGCAGGGCAAAGGTCAGAGGTCGTCCAAGCCCAAGCAAATGGACGCTCAGCTCTGTTGCTTCTCCTGCTCACGCAAGCGGCAGCCCACGGCCGTGATGAGTGCGGCGCCCTTGCCGCTGCCGTCCTCCGACAGCAGGAAGTTGACGCTGCACTTTGGGGCAAGCTCGTTCACCGTCTGGTGCATGATCCGGGAGAAGCTACAGGGAGGCAGAGGAAAAGCACGCGGGATTGTCAGAATCGCACAACATCACATGACAACACCTCTTGCTAAATCCAAATCCATCCATAACATATCAAATCAGGTAAGATGTCACACTGCTAATCTCATAATGTACACACACACACTTATATCATACTCAACACACTAATATTGCAAGCACTCCAACTACGTAGTACTCTAAACACAATTTAGAGATAGGAACTTGTTGCATACTTCATACTACCTTGTAATTCAAGTATACTGGACTACAGTAATTTAGATATTATTCATCAAGAAGTTATTAACAGCAATCATTGATATCATTTTGTGTTGGACATACTGTGGATGAAGCTTGTAGAGAGTCCCATCCACCCCCACAGTGACGTTCAGGTGGTCCAGTCCTCTGTTCTCACGGATTTTGTCGACCACGGCGGCCATTCCGGCTCCACAGATCTGAGCAGCGCGGCGGGACACAGTGCCACACACCTCCTTCACGATGATACTGTCATCACAGGTGCTGTCCAGGCCCAGGTGCTGCAGGATGGACCTCACTTGCAGTAGTGCAAGACGGTCACTAGGGGGAGACAAAACATCTTACTTTCTCCTGACAACAATTATTCAATGTATTCCCTAAAATTCCATATGGAGCATTGAATGAAAATGTGCATAAACAATTACATATGAAAGTTTCTATTATAACCTCTAGTGGAAAAATACCAAAACAATATAATAAACACATTGACAAAGACTGGTATAGATTTGCTTACCTCTCAATTTGAGAGAGGAACTTGGTTTCAAATATTCCTCGGGTTTTCAGAGTCTCTGAAATCTGGCCTCGGAAAAGGAAGCCCCGCTTGGTCAAGTCAATCAGGATATTTCGTACTATCTCCCCCAGGTACATTCCACTGCACATCTTCTCATACCTGAACATACAAAATAGGTCTGGTCACAATGTGCATGAGGTCCACAAAAACTACACACACATACTGTTGTGAAATGGAAAATAACCCTTTAAAAGCAAATAGCGAGACAAGAAACAAATTAGGCGTATACTGTCTTGATAGTAGATGCAACTGTTCCCCACACGTCCCCACCTTTAACAACCTGGAATGTCTTATCACTATATATTATATTGGTCAATTCCAGCGTTATAGACGTGACATTTGGACGCAAATTTATGTTTTTGTTAATTGAACATTGCAACCTACATCAGTGTTTCCCACAAACCAGGTAGCAATTTGTGGTGGGTTTGGGCGCTGGTGCGGGATAGTCTCGCAGTGTCATGA
>JASCQY010000031.1:2510852-2521445 GCA_030264315.1 Sardinella tawilis
CACAGAATCAATTTGTGGTGGTGGGTTTTCATTGTGTGGTGGCCCGCCACAAATTGGTCTATGTATGGGAAACACTGTACATACTGTAACTGAATTCAGACAAACACTCAAAATTCATGAGAATATGAGCCTTTTCATTTGCATGATGGGTGTGACATAAAATGGACAAGCTTTTATGGGAGGTTACATAAAAGCTTATTTTATATTGGTTTATATTATGGAGGAGACCTAAATGAACAAAGAAAAAAAACTTGGTAGTAAATAAGTCATTTCTGATTGGAGTTATTTTGGGAAAACTGGTGTTATGGATGTGACATTTTTGCGTTATGGATGTGACATAGCTAAACCAAACAGGTGTAAAAACAACACCACAAGTTTGAATGATGAATTGATAAAAATCAACATCTTTTGAGTGATGAACCTCAAATTTGTTACGCCTGTAACAGCCTTAAAAACATTCTTTCTATGTTGAGGATTACTTTTCTGTGGAATTGCCAATATAGCATATACTACACAGTACACTTTTACCAAGAATGCACTTATAATGCACCCCCCCCCTCTCAATTTCCTGTTAGGTCCTGGTACTCAGTAAGGTTTGAATTGTGTTAAAGGCCACTCCTTTTTATGTAACTTGTGTTGGATAGAAGTATCTGCTAAATGCATAAATGTAATGCACAGTATATGTAGGCTAACTGTAGGTATTTAGTCTAACTCTAAGGGCTAAATGGTGTCACTGACCTCTGCTTGCCTGGGTTGAGGGATAACTCATCCACAGCTCGGTCATACTCTGTTCGGATGTCGTCCAGGCAGCCATTGTCTCCAAAGGCGCCCCATTCCATGTTCACACACATCCTTCCCTCGTCCCCGTCCACAGTCTCAATGTTCCTCATTTCCTCCATGTAGCAAGCATTGCTGCCAGTCCCTGAAAAATCAAAGCAGAAATGTCAGCATACAGTAATTTAACATGGAGGCAAGGACCTAAGCATATAGATCAACTGTATACTTTTAATTTGCAATTTTTGGTTGGTTGGTTTTTGCAACATTAACATCCTATGTCTATAGAATGCAATGAGGTTACATTTGAAACATTAGAAATCCATCTATTGCCTTTAAGAATTGAAGAATTATGTGATAGCCTATAGCAGGGTAGCCTAGCATGACAGACTACAAAGCATCATCAGCCAAAACGTGTCATCAGTCAAAGCATCTTAGCATGTTGAAAGTGTTTGAGATGTTAAGGAAAAGAAAAGTTCCCCAGGTGTGTTGACCGACCTGCAATGAGTCCAACCTCGCATGTAGGCTCCTCGTACGCACATGTCATCATTGTACCAACAGTGTCATTCACAACGGCCACCACGTCAAGGTCAAACTCCTGTTCATAATGTAGGCAGTGGTTAGAGTTACAAGAAGCCATTGACAGCATACATGCATGAAGGGTTAGTGCTTAATGAATTACTGTTATCGCTGATAAGTGGCTAGTAGCATTTCCTTGTTACAAAACCTCTCTTGTCCTCTGCAGTGCAATAACAAATCTTACTGGTACAAAAATGGTAGAGCTGAATGAAGAGCTATGCTATCGACAATATTCATGGAGTCATGGTGGTCATTGAATAAAGATTGGCTGACTGTTGATAACGTCATATTTATTATGTTGTTGCATCAAAGTTGCTGCTAAAATGTCAGGTCTTTAGATATTTAGATATTGTTGTGAGTCATATCATGTCAACTCCAGGAAATAATGAATATACAGTAGACTCCACTCAACCTCGAATATACTGCAGCCATGATACTCTTCAGGCCTGTTCTTTGAGTCATAGACATTCCAAGAGTTTTGTAACATAAACTTTGGAGAGAGCACTGAGTGTCTCTCTCAAAGCCATGCTGTAAGGGTCAGTGGTAAATGCAATGGAAGATTACTGCCTTGCACCCCCCTCTATACACTACCCTTGACACATACACACACACACACACACACACAGAGACACAGACAAACACACAGTCATTCCTCCCACAGTCATTTCCTGTAGATCCGGGTGTTGCGCAATGACTCACCTCCCTCCTCTTAATGCCTTCCCTGAGCAGGCCCACCACGTCCTCTCCCTCACAGTCAGTGGCTTTGAAACCCTTAGTCCAGTTCACAAGGATACCCTGAGGCACAAGCACAAATAGACACACACACAACATTATTCACTAGTACTTCAACTCATGTACTGTACATAGTACTATACTGAATGTTGATAACATTGACAAGGAAATATTTGTACTTCATGTTTATGAAATAGTGGTGAAACATTAAAAGCGAAAAGAAAGAATAAATATAGAATAGATGTGTCTGATAAGCCACAGGATTTCTAGCCAAGAAATCTAGACCACGTAGCAGCAGAATATATTCTTGCCTAGCTACTTGGTCTAGTCTCGCACGGTAAAGGCAAATCCTGGCCTGTCTCGACCTAGGACAGTCCAATCGGAATGCTCTATCTGTGTAGCGAGTCATTGGGGCGGGCTTAGCACAATGACGAAAGGGCTGTCTGTTGGATGAAAGGGCTGCCTGATAGCTCTGATTGGTCAGTAGCGCTGGCCTATTACGTTTACAGTTTAAACAACAACTGTTGATCCCACCCACAGGCTTCAGCGCTGTGAACAGTCCGATTCCAGACTATACAATTCATGTGTATAGTTTGGCTTGCCTGGTTACAGGATTTCAACACAAGGTTATTGAAACCTATATTTAATGTACATGTACATTATATGTATACAGAATGTTTTGCCATCAAGGCTCAACCCAAAGCTAAGAGTAATGTCGGCTTACCGCATCCAGGCTTGTTTGCCTGCAAGGGAAGGAGAAGGTGAATCCAAGAGGCAAGCGGGCATTCTTCATGCCCATGTAGTCCAGGAAATCAGATATGCAGTGAACAATGTGATCAAAAAGCTGGGAAACAAAATAGCCGACATGTTAAAAATATACATGCATAGATCAAAATCAGCTTCAGATCACTTTGTGATTATGCAAATATGAAAACAATAGCAAGTGTGTGGCAAAACTGTGCAGTATTGTGTGCAACAGATATGATTTGCATTGTATAATTGGCACGGCCAAAATCCCATTTTAGGCATTTTTATTCTAACAATAGACAAAGAAGTGCAATCACTCATATGTCCAGTAAAATTAAGCCATGTTGGCGTGTTGCCACACTTGCACAAGCAAGACAAACTGGGAAGAGCAGAATGCTTCATTCCCATAACTACAGTATACTGGTTTCTTAAAGGGACAGAACACTTATTCCACCACGCTCAAATTCAACATCAAGTGAGAGCACCAATCCTGTACCATGTACTGTACATTAGGCCTCAAGATAATGAAGGCGATTCTGCTTCCACAGTAGAGTGCATTATGTGCACTGTGGCATGCTGGGAGCATATAGGCTATTGAAGGCTCACCTCTTCTCCAGTTCCTTGCATGATCTCCTGTGGGATGGCGTATATTTTGTTGTGCATCTCCACAGTCCTCCTCTTCCCACTGCGAATCTTCACCAAGAGCACCCTGAAGTTTGTCCCACCCAGATCCAAAGCTAGAAAGTCTCCATTCTCTGCAACACACATTGTGAGACGTTTTTGAAACAAATAACTAGAATGATCCAAAGAATTCTATGAATCAATCGTTTCCACTAAAACACTGCAAGACATTGTTATGATTGACATTGAGGATGCTGAAGGGCGAAAAAAATATCCTGATGACCTCCATGACGGCCATGGAGGCTCCATCAAGGTCATTAGTAAGAGACCTTAGGGTCTTAAAATACATACAGTAATGTCATGTGGTTTCATGGTGTAAGCCAGGGATTACTAGTTCATAATCATGAGCTTTAAACCTGCTAGAACGTGTAAGCATTGCACAACTGCACAGGTGCTGTCTTATCAGCTGAGCGTAAGTGCTTTAGCATCACACCGAGCGTAGGCTATATGCTTCAGCGTCACACTGGACATGCTTGACATGGGCTAAACAAAGTAAGGATGAGAATATCAACCCCTCTATACAGTACTCTTCACTTTACCACTAAGCAGAGCTGTATTTTATTTTGTACATCCCATCAACACACTGAGACATTTTAAAACCCTCATGATGTTAAACCATCACAGGCTTTGGAATAAAGTCTCTACCATGAATACTGTGACTATTATACTATAGAGGGAGACTCTCTCTCTCTCTCTCTCTCTCTCTATATATATATATATATATATTTCTATCTATCTATCTATCTATCTATCTCTCTCTCTCTCTCTCTCTATATATATATATATATTAGCAGGTCATACATCATACCCTCTTTCACATTTAGCAAATAAAGCTCTACATTTAGAAACAAAAGTCTAAAGAAAGCTGCACAATACTGTGTGCAATATGAATTGTGTTATGTAGTAAACGAAACAGACAAACTCCTATTTAAGGTTTTTTATTCTAACTGTAACTGTAAACAGTGTCTCTACTATAGACTGTTCTATGTACAGTATAAACTAAATTATATTATGCTGTTTACCTGTGCCATCGGGGGTCTGTTTCACATAAGTGGGCAGCATCTTGACAGTGGCCTTATCCTGGGTGTCCTTTCGGAGACCATTCTCAATCTCGATTCTCATCCTCTTCTTCACTTCCAGCAGCTGCACTTTGCTGAGGCGGAACTGATCAAGGGTCTCCTCGATCTGCCGCGTCTGGTCGGCCAACCGATACGCCCAGGCTGTTACCATGGCAGCACCTTTGCCGCTGCCACTCTCTGAGAGAAGGAAGCGGACGTCGGAGTCGGGCACCAGCCGGCGGACTGTCTTGTGCAGACGACGGGAATACCTGTCGTAAGGTGAGAGGAAAGAGTCATCAAATAAGATAGGAGACAGGCCCAATGCTATGTGACTGGACAAACACAAGACAGAGGTAAACTAAATATTCTGGGCAGTAATACTCACATTTATGTATAGGCATAGTTTTGCCATCATGATAGAATTAAAATGTTATCAATATAGATCGCATTTATGTAAGCATGACCCCAGCAGAATGTGACAGTGATTGAGTATTCCCCTGCTTTTGATTCCCTCTGATACAGTACTTTGCCTTTTACACAGCAAAGATAATAAAGAATACCAAGTAAAGTATTGTGCAATTGTACTTTTTTAGGACTTTTAGATGACATTGGAATGTCAGAATTTTGTATAGACAAAGCTGATCATGATTTTTTTCTTAAAAACAAATAAAACTGGAGGTTTAGTTTGTACAACTTTTCTTTTCTTTGAAAGCTCAAATGTTTTACAAAGTGATCAAAAGGAGAAATACAGCAGAGAACAGTGGTATTGCCATGAATGTTTGACAGGATACCAAACTATAAAGTCATAAAGCATGACTCTCATTACTCTTCGGGCCTACTGAAATCAAACCATTAGATAATCCTTTGTGCAGAATAAAGACTTGACCAGTTATGGCCACTTGAAACTACGGAGAGACTCCTCTGGCCTTTGTCTTCCAGTCTATAAACAAGGTGGCCTCTGCATACCACAGGAGTCCAGTGACTGACTCCAACAAAGGAAGGTGTGACACAATCTCACTCGTGCTAGTACGCGCTTTTTAAGAAGGTAAAGGACAACAAAATTTGGAGAAGGGGTGCAGGTTGTGGTGTTCTACATAACTGGGAGTTTTGTTTAGGAAATATTTAGTGCTGTGAATGCAGACAGCGGTTTATGTTGTCACACCACTTGTAATGGGGGCCAGAGGTCAATGTGACTTTGAAAGGTCAGTGCCTGATTTGTGTTCTTGAGACTACCTGATTTGTCCTTGCAAATTTCAAAGGGCTTCTAAGCATTTGTGCGTAAGTGATTGATATGAAGAACATTAAATAAAACTTTTTTAAGTGGGATTCAGACAGGAAACAGTGAGGCAATTGAGGCAATTGCGATGTCACCTACGTTATGAGTAGACACTTTTTAGAATGTGTGGTAAAATATGTTTTATCACAATTTGCATTGAAAGTAAAAAACTCAATTTAGCTAAGATAGCAACAAAACAATTTTTCCAGTGCTTTAAGGTACCAAACCCCGGTTCACCTGTTGTCAGGCAGCAACACTACCGATGCTTCAACATACCCTTAGCTTAGACACGAAAATAAGACCCTCTCTCTTGTACTCACTGTGGGTGCATCTTGTAGAGGGAGCCATCGATGCCCACTGTGGTGCGGAGGCGTGGAACATGCTTGTTCTCCTTCAGGCGGAGCAGGATGGCCCCGAGGCAGGCAGCGATGAGATTAGCCGAACGGTGAGACACAATGCTGCAGACATGCTGAACGGCAATGCAGTCGTCCGTTGATGGCTCAATACCCAAACGGATCAATATCTCTTTGGCTTTAGTCAAGCCTTCCTTGCTCCTGAAAAAAAACACAATCATTACATGGGCGACAGCTGAGATGCAAATTAGCCTCCTGGCTAACTTTGATCAAATGCATCAAATGACAACACTCATGTTTAAACTTGTACATGGCCCCTAACAAACAAAGTAGAAAACCAAAATATAATAATATATATATATATTATATATATATATATATATAAAAAACTTCAAGATTATGAAATGACACAAATTTGCAGCCATCCAAATTTGACCACTATCCAACATCAACCCTGTAACACCTCTAAAACAGCATTTTTAAATTAATCTATGTGCTTGTCCTTACTTCTCCATGGCTGAGACGTGTTTGGTTTCAAGCTTCCCTCTGGTGAGCAGCTCTGGGGTGATCTGCCCCTCAAACAGCAGCCCCTCTTTAGCCATCTTGACCAGGATGATCCTCACCAGCTCTCCCATGTACATGCCGCTCACCATCTTCTCAAAGCTGCCAACAGGCAGGACGAAATTATTCACCAGGCCAGGGGAATGTGGAAGAGACTAAGACAACTATACTGTATGACGGGCTGATCATTAACTTTGCATTTATCCCACATTTATGCCAAAAAGTGTCCATTAAAACTAAGAGTATGAGGAATTATTGTAAAACCCTGATTAACCTATTTTCTAAGTGTTATGTGTGTGTGTACTGTATATGTGTGTGTGTGTGTGTGTGTGTGTGTATGTACTGTATATGCATGTGTGTGTGTGTGTGTGCATGCATAGAGGCTTACAGTTGCTTGCCAGGGTTGAGAGATCCTCGGTCGATCTCCCTGTCAAACTCGTTGCGGATGTCCTCCAGCATTCCATCGTCCCCGAAGGCGCCCCACTCTGTGTTGATGCACATCCGCCCCTCATCTCCCTCCACCAGGTCAATGTGTCTCAACTCCTCCATGTAACACGCATTGGTCCCAGTGCCTTATCACAGATAACACCACCCAGGGCATTACTATGAGTTAGCAGTATTGATGGTATTTGACAGAAAGGCCCTCTAACTGAAATGTGACTGATATGAAGCCTGTATATGATGTCCCCAGACAGAACTGGGTCGGGGAGTCAACGCTTAAATAGTTTTTGAAAAAAGGTTCTCTTACCAATAATAATGCCAACTTCACATCGATGGTCATCAAATCCACAGGTCATCATCGTTCCAACTGTGTCATTCACAACAGCCATAATATCTGCCTCATAGTCCTAAAATTGACAATTATCATGGAGTAACTTTTAATGCAGTCAACAAAAGCATCCCATTATGCAACCTGTTTGCCAAAGTGTTTAGGTTATGTAAAACGCATAAAGGAAATGCTACCCACCCCTCGCTTTTTGATGGCTCTGTTCAGAAGCTGGACTACGTCCATACCCTCCACTCCACTGGCTTTGAATCGTTTGGTCCAAGTCAGCAAAACAGCCTTGTGAAGGACAAACAATAGAGCACTTTGAATACTAAAAAAATATATTGTGTGTCAGATGATTGTGTTGTGGTGGCCTTGTGGCTTGGTTGATTCGGCACATCACACCACACAACTGCTTTGGCCTGACAGCTGTTGCTCTTACCTCGTCCAGCTTGGTCTGTCCACAAGGGAAGGAGAAAGTAAAGCCAACAGGCAGCTTTTTGTCCTTGATATTTTGCTTCTCCATGAAGTCTCCCAGGCACTCGGCCACATGGTCAAACAACTGCAGCACAAGGTGAAGACAACACCAATTAGCTCCCTGATGTACTCTACATAATTATTCACACTGTTACAAATGGACCTGATGTGATGCACCTGTTATAAATGTCTAACTACATGATAATAATCAATTTAACTTTATTTTTTGTTCATGGTCTAAAGCTTATTCCAACCACCATTATCTTGCTATCCCATGAAGTGTTTCTGCTGTTATGGTGTAGTGAAGGCAGTGTCCTGTACCCTGGTTCCACTCCCATGCATGATATCCTCTGGGGTGTCGTAGTTCTGAGTCTCAATCTGCACCGTCTGTTTTTTCTCATGAGAAACCTTCACTCGCAGAATACGGAAGTTTGAGCCTCCAAGATCCACAGCAATGAAGTCACCCTTTTCTGTGAAAAGAGAAGGAGAGAAATTAATGGCATGATTGAGATTGTGAAATTAATTGTGCAAGTACTTTATCAAATGCTCAATCACTCACAACTTCCTGCACAAAAGAACCAAGAGTCACATTGATGTTATTCAAAGTTTGGTGATGAAATGCCCTAAAACTTTTTCATATGAGTAGTGAGAAAATTTCTATACAGTATGTTTATGGTGGTCAAATTTGTGTTTATGTGGCTTTACTTCTTTACATTGGCTCAATGTGGGTTAAATCATTGTGTTAGTTGAAGTCAGGTATACATTTGATAAGTGCTGTGAAATATCATTCTCACTGTTCTACATCAATAATGTGTCATGGCAACATACTGTATCTCAAGAGTAAAATACACCCAGGAGTAGATGCCAGCACAATGTCAACTCAGTTGCCAATGAGAGTCAAGCTGTCTGCCAGATTTGTGCTATTTGTGCCCACATAAGTTTAAACTGCTCCAGCTATACAGCACTTGGCAGTGAGAGTGAGGATGCCGTCACCATAAAAGTGTCCGTGGACCACTTGATTCTTTCAAAAGGAGTTCCCTGTAAGTGTGTGATATACAAGTTGCAATAAAGTGGCTTTGAGATCCGTCGGCATTTGGTTTATGACAGATATTCACAAATGGAGTGCAATGTGGTTGTGTCACAGTCAGCCCACAATGGGAGTTTTGTGAACACTTGGCATGTGAATATTTGGTTTCTTGTCAAGAAAATATTGAATATGTTATATGATACATAAATTGTGTTTAGAGGGTCCATAAAGTGAAGTCCACAAGTCTCCTCAGCTGTGTGTCAAGATCTTGTTTATTAAGGAGAATCCATTATTTAAAGAATGAATAATGACTAAAAAAAAAAAAAACAACATTTCTTACAGGGCCTATCAGATTGGACAACTTCATTGCTGATGAAACATGTATCTGTGCTGTAATGTATTTGTCTTTGCATAAAGCAAAGTCCATTGAGTTGTTGTAATCCTGCATAACTGAAGAAGTTGAATCCAGTGCCGATTGTCATACTGGGCTATTCCGTCAGGTCAGAGAAGGAATGGGACTGAAGCCAATGACGGTCACTAAGTAATGGCCCTTTCACACAATGGTAAGGAGTCCGGACAGACAGTGTGAAAGAACTTGGCATTTGGATGCCTTCATGTGACTTTTCACACAGCCAGTGGCCCCATTTATTGTAACTCATCCCCACCCCCTAAGGACTTTTGTCCCAAAATGATGATATTGTCCAATACTAGTAACAATCTCTCTCTCTCTCTTTCTCTCTCTCTCTTCCCCCCAGGTGTTATTCCTGTTACCATTCTTGTGGTGTTTTTGGCACACACCTCCATCCTTCCAAGCCAAGAGGAATCTGCCTTTGGCTGCAACAATGTAGACTTGGAAGAGCTGCTGCCTAAGATTGTTATGGTCTCCTGTCTCCATCTACAAAGAGCCAGTTCCCAAGCGGCCTGTAAAAGGACAGTGAGCCTGTTACTGCCCAACTCTGTCCTCGCTGTCCCCTTGGTCTGGCTCAGCAGCCTGTAATTCAGCTGTTTTATAGTCCGATCAGATCTCAAGTACACAGAGTGATGTACTGTACACTCCCTGATAAACTCCCCTGCAAGGTCAGTGTAGGCTATGCCAGTGCGTCAGACTACACAGCTTTAAATGACCTAATACTTGAAATATTCATGATATAGCAAATAAATGCGGTTTTGGATCACTTTTTACTGAGGTAACATGATGGACATAGCGTCAAACAAATCCTCTTGTTCTGTGTAATAGAATTCTCTTCGATGTTCTACATAAACACATAATTGGTCAACACACAAAGAATTCAGATTTTTATATTGAACCCATACATGAGCTTCAAACACACTAGGGAAAGGCTGTGCACATACAGCAATAGCCACTGATTCTTTCCCATTCCAGCCATTTTCCAACCACCTTCCTAATGCATTCCTAATGGGCCATTCGGTGACCAGTCAAGGACTGTGCATGGAAACAGGGGGAAAAACAATGGCTCCTACTGTACATACACACACACACAAACACACACACACACACACACACACACACACACACACACACACACACACACACACACACA